>CM062296.1:106175483-106356928 GCA_031216915.1 Pictodentalium vernedei | reverse complement strand
AATCGTTGGGTTGTTGAAATGTCGGACACGTCTGCTGATGACAGAATAACAAGAGCCAAGATGCCTCCCAATAGCTTTGAATGACATGCCTGTTGCATGCATGCCAACGAGTTGCCATCTTAGTGCCCCTGGCAGTCTCCTCCTTGCCATGTCAACATTTATTGATAAAAGAAGTGACAAATTTTCTTGTTTTATTCCCAGATATTGTATGTGGATGATGGTTTCTTGTGACATTCATGGCTAGCATACTCCACCCGGACGATGGGATGTGTTTGGGGTACGCTATCAGCCAGAAACATCATGTGTCACGAGATGAAATGTACTGCAAGACATAGTAAACATTAAAACATAATAATCAATAACAGCAACGTCACTGTCATGAAACATTTTATGGTGTGTTTTAGTTCCAGGTGAAAATAATAACTCAAATGTTGTAATCGCACATTTAGAAAGCTGCTGCGGAGTACGAGATCACGTTATGTGATCAACACTCCACTCCACGCGTTCTGATTTGGATTTCTAATGTTATAAAAGGCAGTGCAAACGATATTTTGAATATTCACACCTTGGACTCCGAGGTGTTAACAACTTGACAATGGAGCTCCGAATTGTAATCCAAGAAACACTGGTCAGAGTGTAGGCTACATGTAATCTTGCTACCACCTAGAATATCCAGGTGCTCAAGGGTAAAATTCACCTGATAGTAGATTTTGAGAACGAAACCGAACCGACGTTCTTGAAGAGGTGTAGCACCTTTCGTGGAGAGGTTTCTTCCCGCACTGATCACCCTCCAAGTGACTTTAGATGATGACAAAGAGGAGCCACAGAAGCCGCAGCGATGAAGTAGAAAAAAGGGAAAGGAGGGACCTTCCACAAGACGACGCGATGCTCGCCGACTGGCAGTGTTCGTGGAAAAGAGAAAGAGGGAAAAGGAAGATAGGCAGGCTAGACAGGGCGTTGAAAGCTCAATGCAAGCTACCCCTTGACAGTTCCACGTCCAGTGCGGCGCCTTCCACTCGGTGTAGGGTCCGGTGGACACCGGTTCGCTAGGTAACAGTCCAAACTCCAGCCCATCACACTGTTTCCGGAAGAGGAGACAGAGAGGAGGAAGGACTGTTTGTGGAGCAGGAAGTTGAGGCGGACATTGCACTTGTCGCCATACCCACTCTTGTTTGACCAACTTCTTCCAACCAGAACACCAACGGGGGGGGGGGGGGGGGGGGGGGGGGGAGGCTGGGCGGGGGTGCGGATAGGAATAAAGTTTAAGGACAAAGGTCACCGCGAGTTTCTGATGTGCGAAGTAGCGTGCATGGTGCCAAAACTATATTCTGGCCACTCCAAAGTGTATGTGTGGCAATCCCTGTGAAAATGCTCATCACTGTCTCCTGGTGTGCCCTCGATACTTTCACCACAGGATAACACTACTTGATTCTCTTCGAGATTTTGATATATCATCCGAAACCGATCTCTTGTACGATAAATCCACACTGACAACAAAACAAAACGAATATATCTTTCTGAAAACACAAGCGTTCATCCTAGCTAGTGGCCGCTTCAAATGAATCATTATATTCTTGACTAGCCTCTCTCTTGCACTAGACGAGACGTTCTATAAACGTCATTCCCCCCACCCTTTAACTTGTCATTCAAGAGCTTTCGTGGAGAAAGTCAACAGGGTCTAGCCCTATGTATTCCCTGAGTCGAGGCCCTATTACATACTTTGCTGCCTGTCTCAACAACGTACATTTCAATTGTAAATAGTGCAGGGACCGACCTGGGCATGCGCCAGTGCGTATTTGGTTCTGAAACATCAGGACCTGGCTCTTAAATCTCAGAAATAGGCTTCTCAGTTGGCGCGTAACTTCTCAGATCATATTTTGATATTCTTTCGATGGATAATCGAGAGAGATACTCTTACAATTATTATATATATGATTATCATTTATCAATGTTGTAGAGTGCTTAAGTTAATACTTCAAGTCTTAATTACCAAGCATTAATCTTCACTGTGGTTTCTGATCAAGTCTTGGCTGCCTAAATAGGCAGCCAAGACTTGATCAGAAACCACAGTGAAGATTAATGTTTGCTGTAGTGTACTAAATGAAAATGATGAGAGCTATTACATACTTGCTGTGTGTGTTACAAACAGCAGTGTGACTCCGTAAATTGAAATCTGGCGCATGAATTGAAAAAATAGGCTCCGAGGCTAGAGTGTATTTTAAATAGTCCTGATCGGTCTCTGATAGTGTAAATTCCGTCCCCGTGGGAACACCGGGAAGTAAGCAGCACTTGTTTACTGTGGTAAACCAGTTCCGCTTTACTAGTAAAATAGGACCCAGTCACCAATGCTTGAGGTGAAAGTCCTCTAAAATGGGCAACATGTAGATCAACGATTGACTAAACTCAATGTTGTGTCACGATTAGCCATGGTGCATAAATATGTGACGTTAACCACCAACAAACAAACAGTGTAAATCCCTATTCATTTGTGAACCCAATCTATATATCTTGTAGCCGCATCTATGTATTGTTTTTCTGTTGTATTTATGGAGAGAAGTTAACATAAGTTGTATAACTTGTACTCCAATCCGTTTTGCAAATTTATGTGAAATAAAATATGTTCAAACTAAGTAGCGTGCATGGCCAACATGAAGAGCATGACGAACTTCAACAAACTTCAGTCTGATGCTCGGAGGCACTGAAACGTCTACCTTCAAAACACCCCAGCAGAGGTAGACACTTCATCAACAGACACCTCACCAACATCAGCTGCATGTACTCTACCTTTCATTGAAATCCAGTCCCCTAGTCCTCCATCTACACCAACAACACCACCAACTACAGTCTCGTCAATTCGACTACCTCGTCTCAAGAACCACAGGAGCCAGAGGCTCGGCTGAGTAACTTGACTCTTTCCTCGTTCGCCTCGCAGATACATGAAAGAATTAAACCTTAAATACAGTTATTACTGAGGGTTGAAGGGGGATTGCTCTAGACCGACCCTGTGCGGCTTCGGTGCGTTAAACCGTCGATTCTTATTTTGAACACTGAAGCCGGGTCGTTCTCAGCCTTCGGGCAAAACAAAACAATCTTAACAACGAACTACAAACGTTTAAACAAGGTGTGAACAATGCAACAGCTATAAATAATGCACATCTACATTTAACCATTTTGCCAGGTTTGTCATTTTGAGGCGGGCGATCGCCCCGGACCGCCCGCCTGAGTTCAAAATTCCGTGGATGATAAACGTCCGCCTAACCCCGATTTCTGCGGCCGATTAATTCAGTCGAAGGCACCTCAAAATCGGCCGCCTCAAAAGGCAGTTTTCGAGGATTGAAGGAGGTACATGCAACAAAAGCGCAGTTTGTGAAGTTTGTCGTGTGTCGTCAACGCAGTCACCCAGAGACAGTAAATAACTTTCCAAATATAAATTACGTGATGACGTACATCATAATTACACAAACCATATACAGTACGTGGAGAGTGGCACTAAATCACCCGCAGAGTGGAGATTCCATCCAAGCAATAATTGCAAATTTGTTCGAAGCATAAAAAGAACAGGCAACGTTTCAGACAATGGAACACCGGGTTCAACCCGAAGGTCCATTGGCTGAAACATTACTTGTCTTTTTTGTCCATATGTATAAAATTCAAAAGTTATAGTTTGGGCGATAACTCCACACCGCGGGTGATTTAGTTACTCTCCACGTACTGTACCTTAAAATGATATTAGTTGTTTACCCATCAGGCTGAAACAAAATGACCCCCGCAAATCATAAATGACCCTTCTGGGGTCATTTTATGTGAACCCAAAATGGCCCTCCTGTGGTGATTTGAGGCGAACCATAATACCTTCCTGCAATTTTCAAAATGACAAGCCTGATTTTGCTTTTGGGCAAATGTAAAAAGTGGACGTGTTTCACAGAGCAAGAATGAAGCTCATTCTCGCTCTATGTAAACATAGGATTATCAAAAGTTATACAAATATTTTTATAGATTAGTGGAAATTATTAATAATTCAGTAATTTAAAAATAATAGGTTAACTGAGAATTTTTAGTCTAATCTAAAATTGGTTAAAACTGGAAGTCCTGTCATGAAATGCGCACAAATAGCACGTTGATATGCGCGTTAATGTGCGCGTTATGACCCAATTAAAGCTATCATATTCTGCACATATGGCCTGTGCACAGGCAATGTTTCAGCCAATGGACCTCCGGGTAACCCGGAGGTCCATTGGCAGAAACATTGCATGTGTTTGCTACGAGTAACCAGGAGAACCTGTCGTGCTTTGGATGCCATTCGATATGGCAATTGCGCGCAATTCCAACGCGCAATTAAGCCTAGATAAGCGCACTATTCGTGACAGGACTTCTAGTTTTAACTGTATAATCAATTAGTAATTATTACAGTTAAAACTAGAAGTCCTGTCACGAATAGTGCGCTTATCTAGGCTTAATTGCGCGTTGGAATTGCGCGCAATTGCCATATCGAATGGCATCCAAAGCACGGCAGGTTCTCCTGGTTACTCATAGCAAACACATGCAATTTTTCTGCCAATGGACCTCCGGGTTACCCGGAGGTCCATTGGCTGAAACATTGCTTGTGCACAGGCCATATGTACAGAATATGATAGCTTTACTTGCGCCATAACGCGCATATCAACGTGCTATTTGTGCGCATTTCATGACAGGACTTCTAGTTTTAACTGTAAATTAAATGGATCAGTTGTTCAGGCAATGCGGGAACCTTCCACTTTATTAGACTCCCTGAAGACAAAAATAAAAAGGCCTTGGTGTCAAGAAAAGAAAATTGTGTGGGGTGGCAGGAAGACAGCCTTTTCGGCTATGCCATCTCCGTGCAGTGTACACTCACTTTGTAATTTGTTTTATTTGTTTTACATTGTATATATGTATGCTGCAAAATAAAATTTCATTTCATTTTCATTTTATTTAATGCGCAGGAAAATTAATATTAATTATTATGTATTCATGACTGTGAGTGTGAGACACAATGAAATAATTACTTGGATTATTTTCAAGTAAATGTTAGGCGATAAAATCATTAAATAATTTCCCAGAATAAGTTCCTATCTGTTTATTCCAGTTGGGTTCTACAGTCAGTGTCAGAATATGTAATTTTAATTGGAAGCTTAGTTAACCCATGAAGTGCTACCTTTGTACACCCATGATGTGTTATTAATGTAAATTAAGGAGGCGCGGTGGCTCTGTAGGTACAGGTGCAGGCTGCAGGCTGAGAGGTCCTCGGTTCGAATCCAACACTGCGTTGTGCCCTTGGGCAAGGCACTCCACCCCATTGCCCACGGAGTCACGTTGGCGCTGTATTGTACCAATGCGTACTGCACGTCGATGTTACACAAGTCTGCAACCAATGCTAACCCTGCTTATGTGCAGTTAGTATGTTGGGGAGCTGACTGTTGCTCGCCGTTGCTCGGTGGTTCTCTCCGGGTACTCCGACTTCCTCCACCCGTAAAACTGTCATGGCCATGATTAGCCATTGTGCAGAAATATGTGACTTTAAACACCAATAAATAAACAATGTTAATTATAAATAGGAAAATTAAGACTGACAAGCAACAATTCTGATTCTCCTTTACCTACTTTTTAATATATTTTAGCCCTGTCCGCCCTACGCAATTATATGTATATATTGTATATATAATCACAGATTATTTATGCAAATTTATGCCAACAACAGAAAAGATTCAAAAGTGTTATAAGTAGTATGTCTCGGGCTTTTCAGGGGCCATTGGCAGGATCTCATTGCAGGATCTCATGTGACGTCATAGTCACGTGACGTAGTGGCGCCATGTTGTGTTGTCATGGTAACCCGCGTGAGCGGCCATCTTGTGACGTCATCTCCATAGTGATACGTGGTGTGAGTGCACATGCACAGCGCGTGTTGTTAGGGTGATACGTGTTTCCATCGTCCATTTTGTATACTGGAGGCCGCCATCTTGGTTTCTATGGTAGCACGTGATTGCTATGTTACCTAAGGCCTACAATAGGACAGGGTATGTTCGATTGAATCGGAGAATTTTCTGGAACGACTTCCCTGGATAATTACCACAAACAACCCGACAACTTGTATTATTTCGAATTCTTCCAGAATTCTCTGCTTCTATCTATATATGCAATAGTTATCGTTTATCTGGCCATGTTCCTTTATTCTAGAGTATACTCCAGTAGCGTAGAAGAGCCTATCAACTGGAACAGTTTACCTTATTATTGCTATATTTAGCAATTTCTGGTCTATTCTTGTTAGTTCTGACCCTATTCTAAGTACTCTTGTTGTTTCATTTATCTAGATTATAACTAACCAATCAGATTGCTTAATTTCCCATAATCTGTATGCAGGGTTATCTCCCTTGTGTATAACAAAAGACTATATCCAATGGCCATATCCCATGAAATCCCATTTTTTGCAAACCACCTGTGGCTATGGAATCCCTTTTTGTCGTATGAGGCCATGAAGGCTATGTAAAAGCCCTCAATGAGTTCTCATTTATTATCCCTCATACCCTCATTGAATTTTGAGGTTATGAGGACTTTGAAAAGTCCCTCAATGCGGTATAATTTACTACGACTCTTAGCCTCATTTCAGTATTTAACAGGTATATCCTATGGAATCCCATTTTGGAAAACGCCTGTGACTATGGAATCCCTTTTTGTCGTATGAGGCCATGAGGCCTATGTAAAAGCCCCCAATGAGTCCTCATTTATTATCCCTCATCGCCTCATTGAATTTTGAGGTTATGGGGACCATTAAAAATTCCTCAATGAGGCATAATTTACTACGACTCTTAGTCTCATCTCGGTATTTGAGGATACCAATGGCCTGGTATTGTATTATTCGAGGATACCTATCGAGGACACCTATCGAGGATACCTTTTATAGGATACTTATCTGAGGATACTATATAGGCTGTACATATCCCTATAGGTCTCTTGCTGGCCCTTAGTACTATTAATGCACCTGATGCTTTATGTTATCCTAAGACTGGTATAGGTAATATGTAATGCTAGGCATAGGGGTATTGTGGGTAGAGGTACTGCCTGGTAGTTTAGAACGGTACTATAGTATGGCGGTATATACACCTATAGGCCCTTGTTAGCACTTGGTACTATTAACCAACCGATTGCTTTGTTTTATTATATGGCTGGTATATGTAGTACATTATGGTACACCTAGTGATTTTGTGGGGGTGGGGATAATGCTTGGTAGTTTAGAACGGTAGTATAGCATAGGCTGTACATATCCCTGTAGGTCTCTTGCTGGCCCTTGGTACTACTGATCCACCAGATGCTTCATATTATTGAGCGGTATTCTGGGGTGGGGTCAATGCCTGGTAATACTGAACGGCAGCAGAGTATTGTTGGTATATTCCCCTATTGGTCCCATCCTAACCGTTCATAGTATTAACCTACCAAATGCTTTGTATCATCCTGTTACTGGTAAGGTGGTACGTAATACCAGTAGTTCCTACCTTATTCCGAGTACTCTTGTTGTTTCATTTATCTAGATCATTTATATAAATTATAATTAACCAATTAGATTGCTTGATTTCTCATAACCTGTACTTAATCGTACAGAGTTATATCCCTTCTGTATAATAAAAACCTATATCAATGGCAATATTCCCGGCACCCCAATTTGGGCACCCCTTTTTTTGAAAAACATATGGCCTTCGGCACCCCTTTTTTCTGAAATGAGGATAAGAGTTGTATTAAAAATCCCTCATTGAGGGATTTTTAATACGACTCTTATCCTCATTTCAGAAAAAAGGGTGCCGAAGGCCATATGTTTTTCAAAAAAGGGGTGCCCAAATTGGGGTGCCTTCTGGAGAATCCCTTTTTTGTGAAATCAGGATAAGAGTCGTAGTAAATTAGACCTCATTGACCTCACTTGGTTTCTATGGTAGCACGTGATTGCTATGTTACCTTAGGTAACATAGCAATCACGTGCTACCATAGATACCAAGATGGCGGCCTCCAGTATACAAAATGGACGATGGAAACACGTATCACCCTAACAACACGCGCTGCGCATGCGCACTCTCACCACGTATCACTATGGAGATGACGTCACCAGATGGCCGCTCACGCGGGTTACCATGACAACACAACATGGCGCCACTACGTCACGTGACTATGACGTCACATGAGATCCTGCAATGAGATCCTGCCAATGGCCCCTGAAAAGCCCGAGACATACTACTGTTATACAATAAATATTTATGTTGGTATTTTAAGCAGTTTTTTTCCTCAATTGTAGTTATATATACAGCAACCTTTATAATGCATTCGCGATTTTAAATGAGGTGCGATTGGACAATCCTGAGAATTTAGGTTTTTCTTGAAAATCACACCAACATGAGCGTCGATCAATGTTTCTTTGCCATCATTTTAAACTGATAGATGTGGCAGATCTCCTTTTCCGGAAATTGTCTCCCAATTTGCATATCATAATAAACATAACAGCAGCCAGAATGGCCGTGAGGGTCAAAAACCAAACGAATTATCGAATATATGTTCAAAACTACCGT
Organism: Pictodentalium vernedei; assembly: GCA_031216915.1. Lineage (NCBI taxonomy): Eukaryota > Metazoa > Mollusca > Scaphopoda > Dentaliida > Dentaliidae > Pictodentalium > Pictodentalium vernedei. The sequence continues at coordinate 106,348,364 of CM062296.1, read as the reverse complement.
ATTTGAACATTTAAACAAATGAAATACCCGAAATATTCCTAATTTCTTCAGTATACGTGCAGTGTTGCTTATAAATCTGACACACCAGACCACATGCTCTCATTTTCGTTTGTCAGCATCACAGTGTCTGCAGATTTCTGTGGTAATAGTACAAGAGGGCGACATAAGCCATATATTTTCCCATCATCTATAAATTAATTTAAATTGATTATTTTTATTTATTTTACTGAAGTTCTGAAATGACAAGGTAGGTGCGTTTGTTCTGATTATTATCCCCCCGACTTGAAACGTCGAAGGCGTATCCAGTGGAGACCACCGCCCGCCTGTCCGTTCGTACTTACAGTTTCCCTTGTATCTCAGCCACTGATTCTCCAATATTTGGTGTTGTGATAAGTTTCTTCCACACATTTTTTCCAGAGTTTAGGGCCTTTTTCACTCTTTCGACAAAGGAAGTTTTTTTGCCGGTCGGGGAATTTGGCCCACGCTTTGCGTTGCCCTCTTCTTATTTTTATTAGTCAATTCAGTGTAACTTGTGATTATACATTAGAAGCCTGCAAATATGCCGTACTAGTGGGTCAAGGATAAAGACCTAATCAAATGTCCTAAATATCCTAAACCAGCAGAGTGGTGCAGGTCATTGTCCCAATGTTAATGCCATGAATGTTGTTAATTGACTGGTTTTCTCAGACCTTTTATGTGAGAATAACTAAAAAAACAGTGTGCAAAATTTCAGCTAGAGGCTCTAAAGAGCCTGTAATCGTTCACCTGGAACTACATATAAAATGTGATTCCCATATGCTTTCCATGGTAACTATGAGCGTCAATTGTGGCCATGTTTGCAACATTACATCAACATTACACGAGGATCATTGGTAGGTGTACCAGTCCTCAATCATGTGAAGTTTCAAAACATTTGACTTTGTTGTTCCAGAGTGGAAGATTTTTGCAAAATCCAATTAATCTATCAATCAGACTATGGTAGAACCAGGAGATGATAATACCCTTGTTTAGCAGGTTAAGTTTAAATTCCCCTGTGGGGCATTTTACTTTTAACTTCCAGGTTTTTTTGCCAGTGACACTTGAGGTGAAACGCTCCAATGAACAGTTAAAGGCCTTGTTTATCTCCTCGATGGCGGTTTTCAGGATTGACACGGTTTATTACAATGAACTGGTTAACTTTGGGTTGAAGAGGCGGGCTTTTTTCAGTACGTTTACTTTTCCTCCATCCCCTGGAGTCGGTTGCCATTATTTGAACTTTATTTGACCAGGATTCCGGGGAGACGATTGTTAGCTCACCTGACTGAAAATCAGGGTGAGCTTTTGTGATCACTTTTTGTCCATCGTCTGTCGTTTGTCATCCGTCGTACGTCGTGAAGGTGGCGTTTGGGTCATTTTCTCCACAAGCCACGGGCTGTAGTTCAATGAAACTTCACAGGAGTAACGGTTATATAGGGGCATTTGGGTTTTTCTTCAAATTAGGTTTCTGCTCATATTGAGGAGGGGGTGGGGCCAAAATGCACAATTTTTTTAAAAATCTTGTTCTCATGAACCAGCCGTAGCAGAGACTTGATAATTGGTAATCAGCTTCCATTTGAGGTGTAGACTCAAATTTGTTCAAGAGAAGTTTGACGGGCAATATTTGCCTTTGTTCTGTAAGCAGAGACTTGATAATTGGTAATCAGCTTCCATTTGAGGTGGAGACTCAAATTTGTTCAAGAGAAGTTTGACGGGCAATATTTGCCTTTGTTCTGTAAGTTTTTGCCCCGCCCATAATTTCTTTTTTTCTGAATCGAGAGGCCAATTTGAACCAAATTTAATATGAGGTATTATTGGGTTATAAGTACTTGATTTATGCCAAAAAATTTTTTCCTGCAGACTTGTGGGAACTTCAGGAGCCAAAAATAGAAAAAAAACCGAAAACGTCCATATCTCCAAAACGCACGGCACTGAGAATTTTTATTTGGTGTGAGGCTTCCTTGGGACCAACAAAAAGAAATGGTAAAAAAATTGCCATCGGTTTTGTCATAAGTTACTTTTTGGGGACTTTTGAGAAATGCTCAGTCAGCATTTTTTAATACGGTGGACAAAGGGAAAAAATTAAAGAATCGTTTGCTTCCAAACCACTGCTCCAAAAGCTTTCATATTTTACATATAACATCTTTGGAACATTGATTCACATATTTGTTGAAATCAAATCCCTCGGTCTATATTTGGGTTCCCTATGGGAGCCGAAATGTTCAAATTAGTGCAATATGAGGAATATTCTTTAAAAATCTTCTTTTTCGGATCCACAAATCAGAATCTTTTGATATTTGGTATGCAGCATCCTTAGGGGGGTGAGATTCAAATTTGTTCAAGCCAAGTCCCTAAGTTCATATTTGGGCTCCCTGTGGGAGCCCGAATTATAACTTAGTTCAATATGAGATATATATCTTCTTCGCATCCACCGGTCAGAATTTTTTGATATTTGGTATACAGTATGCTTGTGGAGGTGAGATTCAAGTTTCTTCATTCCATGTCCTTCGGTTTATATTATATTATAACTTAGTTCAGTATGAGGAATGTTCTTAAAAAAACATTTTACAGATCCACTAGTCCGAATCTTTTGATGTTTGGCAAACTGCATCTTTTAGGGTGATGAAATTCAAATTTATTAAAACCAAAACCCTGTGTTCATATTTGCGCTCCCTGTGGGAGCCCAAATTATCACTCTTTAATATGAGGACTATTCTTTAAAAAAAAATTTTTTCTTCCGATTCAGTGTCCAGAATCTTTTGATATTCAGTATACAGCATCCTTAGGGGCACGAGATTCAGGTTCGTTCAATTCAAGGCATGGGTTCATATTTAGGCTCCCTGTGGGAGCCCGAGTTATAGCTTAGTTCATTTTGAGGAATATTCTTTAAAAATCTTTATTTTTCAAATCCACCGGTCAGAATCGTTTGGTATTTGATTTTTTGTTTTCTTAGGAAGACCAGATGCAATTTTGTTCATCTTCTATTTTATTGATAAAATTGGACCCAGTAACCAATTCCTGCACTGAAAACCCTGTAAAATGGGCAAAAATAGGCATAAACCATTAACCAAACTTGATATTATACGCACGCTTCAGTCACCATCTAGCATTTTAATGCCTAAAATTACCTTAAACGCCAATAAATGAACAGATAAATTATTGAATACCTAATATTGGGGTCCAACATACACATGTATGAAGACTCTTTGTAAGTGTGGAAAACAAAATTTTATTGTGAAAAATTTTTAGTAACCATAAGACAGAATCCCTTGATACTTTGGTGATGTGACTCTGTCAGTGTCAGATGAGCGCCATCAGGCCCCGTGGGGCCTCTTGTTTGTAGTAGGGTCCAGCTCGTTTTCTGAGTTATTAGGAGGGGTGGTGTTGATTTCTATTAGGAGCGTTGTTTTGTAGGAGGATTTGGAAGTTATTTTATCAAATGCTAGATTTTCGCCTTGGGGTGAATTAGGTGGGCTGAGGGGAGTTACATTGTCAGAGAGAGTAGGAAAGGGAGTGTCGGCATATAACGGGACCCCCCCCCCCCCCCCCCCCCCCTATGGTGTTGTCTCCTCCGGGCGAGGTGATCTTCCTCAGGCCTGTCAATCTAGAAAATCAAGGGGTGCAAAACAGTTGTCCGCCTCAGATTGCTTGGGAGTGCAATTGCATCTGAAATTTTCAATCCAAAAATTGTATGCTATTTTGGTTATATTCACTTCAGGGTATTAATATTGTGACTGAAAAATTGTACTGCATTCAGCTACATAGCGGAAAAATTGGCACACACATCTTCACATTATTCAAAATGTTGAATTCAATTCTTATGTGACTATCTTCTACACTCAGAATCTATCGAAATGTGACACACGTTGCGTCATGAATGTTTGCGAATCAATGCAACATTGACAAATCGTCCCCCGATTTCCAAATGTGTTACGTGTGCCACTAGGCACACAGAACACATTGGAACTCCGGGGACGAAATGATAATAGATTTTAAAGGCAGTCCCAAACAGGTCTGGCATTCCAGAAAATCAAGGGGTGCAAAAACTTGCTCTCCTCATTTTCTTCCATGCGTGCAGTAGGCGTGCAGAATTCCTGCACTCCTAAAGAATTCCAGGCCTGCTTCCATAATTTTTTTTTGCCGATTTTGCCGGTTTTCTACTGCGTCTGTCCTTATTGGAGATAACAGTGGCCCGAATGTAGAAGTGCAACATAAAATTTACATATTTTTCTTGATGCCTTCACACCTTTTCTAATTTGGCACACCTATAAAGGATGTGAAATTGGGGTAATCTAAAAGCCTTCAATGTCGTAACCACTGAGACATCACGCTCCCCTTCCATTGCAAATAGGAAAGGAGTCGTCGATACTTACTTATATCGACTGATGTGATAAAGTTTACAAAATCATGTGAGAAAAAGCAAATTAAAACAAAATGGATGTCGTTAAGGTTGTAAAGATATGTTTTACACAATTGAATGCGTTCATTTGCTCAAAAGCCAGTGGTGGAACGCACATACAAGTGATACAGCGAGGTTAGGGCGTCTCCGAAGGGCACATAATAATTGCACGTTTTTAGGGCCCCCAACAATTCCAACATTTTGGTAAAAATCATTATTATGGGTCTCAAAACAGTCTTGTAGTTGAAGCATTGAGAAACTTGCATAAAGAATTGGGGCGATATTCTCCGAGACCAATTACGGGGTTGTGTAAGTGCCACATGACAAGAAAAGACAACGAGAGACAACAAGAGACAGTATTTCAAATGACGAAACAATTTGAATTTTAATTCATTGACAAGTGTGGATGCATTCTGTATTAGTTGTTAGACCAAACCGTCGAAGCAGTATCCGAAACCAACCAATGTCAACATGACTCCCCGGTTAAGGTGCTGACCAACTAACGAAGGAACGAACACAGAAGCAAACGAAAGGACGAACGAAAATCACCATTGCACGTTTTTAGGGTCCCCAACATTAATTAATGAGGCAGCGGGTTGTAAATATGTTGATGAAAAGTCAAGATAAGACCTCTGAAATGTCGCGCATACCCAGATAACCCACAACTGTTTTGTAATAATGATGACTGTCGGACGTTTTGGCATGTTAACTGATCAGGAATGACGAGTTCTTGTTAGTTTTATGGCGCTTGAGAATTTTAAAATGGCAGTCTCTATGCTATTCCACGTACATGTATCTCTCTCTAGTCGACCTGAGTTTCTAGAAATCAGGCAGTCTAGTGACTGTTCAGTCAGCTAGCTCTGACCCACTTGTAACAAGAGCTGGAAAGACTGTCACGCGCACATCCAGCAAGACATCCTCCAGGCCGACAACTATTGAATCTTGGAAATATTACTGTTAGAGATATGCTGACTCTCTTCATAGGAACACTCCTTTGGTTCCAGTGGCAAAGGGCGCATCCTAAACACTCGAAGTATTTCGTGGAATAGTGCAATCAGCTGATCGCCTGATGCTTGTTCAGCACTACGATCAGCAAAATTATTGCAGAATCTCGACCAAGGCCAGTTACATACTACTTTGTATAAAAGAACCAAAGAAACCCAGATCAGACATCCTTTGGTCACCTCTCCAGCGGTGGACGCGTGTGTGAATTGCCAACATCTTTCTGACATTTTTGCTTGCAGAAATGTTACTGCCTCTAGTAAATTACCGTAATTCCCGATAGTATAATTTTTGATATCCCAGTGATGAACCATTAGCTAAAAAATATATGGAGAAAAGGACTCGCTGTGTTGTTCGTTACTAAATGATCGAATAGCTGGAACTTCCCGAACCAATTTTCGAAGCGCGGATGTTCTGGTTCCCCTCATAAAAACACTTGTAGAAGCGAGTTTGTGGTACTAGACAGCCCTATAAATCTTCTAGACGATCTTTGTGGCGACACCTAGCTGTGCTACATTACGAGCATTATATACTGTGAGGTCTATTTTAAAATGGGTGCCGATCCCAAAATAGGACCAGGCAAATTAGTTCAGCAATTTATAGGTAGTGGCTGACGAACATCTGTACGTGTGTCAGATTGTAGTTTGTTCAAATCGGGTCTCTGGGTTAAAATATGAACTCCTTGTGGGAGACTGAATAATAACTTATTAGTGCAATTTGAGGAAATTTCTTTAAATCGTCTTCTTCAGATCCACCAGTCAGAATGCTTTCATATTTCTATACGACATCGCTTGGAGTGGGGGGGGGGGGGGGGGGACGGGGCGGGGGGGGGGTGCAGATTAAAGTTTGTTGAAACAGAATACCCTGGTTAATATTTCGGCCACCTATGGAGGCTCGGATTTTATCTTAATGCAAAAAGAAGGAATTTCTTTAAAAATCACATGTCATATTTGGTATACAACATCTCTAGGGGAGGGGGGAGGGGGAGGGGCATATTCAAGTTTGTTCAGATCGGGTCTCTGGGTCAGTATTTGGGCGCCCTCTGGTAGCCGAAATTTTAACTTAGTGCAATATGTGTGAATTTTTTTTTTAAAAAAAATTTCTTTTTCAGATCCACCAGTCAGAATGATTTCCCATTTGGTATTCAAATTTGTTCATATTAGGTCCCTGGGTTAATATTTGAGTGGGCTGCCTATGGTAGTCCGAATTTTAATATAGTACAACTTCGTACAATAAGAGTAAATTTCTTTAAAAATCGCCTTCTTCAGATCCACAAGTCAGAATCCGTTCATGTTTGGTATAAAACATCTCTAGGGGTGTCAGTTCAACTTTTTTCAAAGCTCGCCACTGTGTTAATATTTGGGCTCCTTATGGTGGCCTGAATTTTAATAGGAGGAAATTCTTAAAAAATCTGCAGATCCACCAGGCAGAATGCTTTCATATCTTGTATACAACATGCGTGGATAGAGGGGGGGGGGGGGGGGGGCAGATTCGGGTTTTAACCTAGAGCAATATAAGGGAATTTATTTAAAATGTTCTACCAATTGGAATTCAGGCTGCCTTAGGGAGCCCAAGTATTAATCCAAGCGCTCGATTTGAATAAACTTGATCCCCCCACTCCCGTAAAACAAATGTTGTATACACAATATGAAAGGATTCTGAGTGGTGGATAAATAAAGACTTTTAAAGATATGTCCTCATAAATTAATGCACTAAGCTAAATTTGGGCTATCATAGGGAGCCCAAATATTAATCCAGGAGCCCAATATGAACAAACGTGTATCTCACACTTTTAAAGATGGTTGCATACCATGTATGAAAAAGATTCTGACTTGTGAATCTATAGAAGATTTTTAAAGAAATCCCCTCATATTGCACTTAAGTTAAGATTCAGGGTCCCATAGGAAGCTCAAATATCAATCCAGGCACTCGATTTGATCAAAAGTGAATCTGACCCACCTAAACATCTCGTACACCGAATATGAAAGGATTCTAACTTGTGAATCGGAAGAATATTTTTTAAATAAATCCCCTTATATTGCTATAGGTTAAGTTTTCGACTGCCACGGGAAGCCCAAATATTGACCCGGACACCCGATTTAAACAAACCTGAATCGGACCCCCTAGACATCTTGTACGGGTCATAAGTATTTTATTTATCAAAACAAAAATTCACAGAATAGATCCAACGAATGCTTTTTCGGTTGCGAATTCCATATGACCATGCACCTAAAGCTTGAAATCTATTATATTCATGTTTGTGACATTTCTCAGTAAAGGCCATGCATAATTTACATTTAAATAGACCTTTGACTCCACACTGGGAAACTAAGAAGGCTTCTCGAGTTAGTCGAGCAAACTTACGCCAAAGGGTGGTGGGAGGAAACGAGTGATAATGTGGAAGACCTACGACAAGGGGTTCAAAACTAGCATTTTAAGACGGGGACCCAAAACCTGAAACAGACACCAAGAAGAAAATAACGGTGTTTTTTTCTCCAACCATACAGGCCATATCCATATTTGCCGCTGTGCCCTAATTAAACTGATCTAAAGGTCTGACTGACAATACTCCCTGCCCCCATGGATTTTAAGTATATCCAATGCATATTACAGAATTCACCAACAAGCTTACAGACGTTTTGTTTTCTTTGCTTCGTCATCCACCCCGATCACCCCAACTGCCATACACCCCACCCACCATACACACCATAACATCTGTACCTTTGATGTAAAGGTAATATTCAAACGTTATTTCTTTCGGAATTCTTGTGCGAAAGAGTGTATTCTGATTTCAAGTTATGAAGTGAGAAAAAGATCAAATTTTATTCTTTTCAGAGAACACCAGATACATACAGTGGGACACGCCAGGTCATTATGCTTATGTAGTCGACACATGAGAAATCACACTAGCTTAAATAATCTGAACAGCACATTAATGATGAAATAGTCATAACAGAATATGTTTTGGTTTAAATGGACTTGACATCATCAGATACTGAGGCTTCATCTGACCACCTACAGTTAACTATGCTACCGATATTGTGCTCTTCGACGTTGTCACACCGGGATTCAGAGAAAGTGTTTATATGAATTTGTTTGCAGATTACCTTCAAGTTAATTCCAACTGAAGCCCGAAATCTTCATCAGTGTTACATTTAGACTTGTACCAAATTACAAAATGATACCAGACCTCCCACCTACTTCTGTTGATAGACCTTCGTCTGTAATATATGTATCAAATCTTTAATTAAGAATTAAATTCTTAGTAGACATCCCAGAATACATACTTGAGAGGAACCATTTTAATGTATCCAATATAAAGAAAACACTTTTAGTGGGAATACCTCTTTGCAGACATCTCAGAATACACACTGGATAGAAGCCGTTTCAATGTACGTGTAACTTGTAACAAGTCTTTCTGTTGAAAGTGTAAAGAGACTTCACACCTAAGAACTCATACTGGAGAGAAACCATTTCGATGTATCCTATGTGACAAATCTTTCAGTAGGAATAGCACTCTTATTTTTTATCTTCAAACTCATACTGGATAGAAACCATAATATTTGTGAACAATCTTTCAACGAGAAATCAAATCTAAGCATAATCAAGACTCATACTGGTGAGAAGCCATTTGATTGTAATTTATGTAATACACCTGGCGGAACCTTACAGCTAAATAATCATCTCAGAATGCATACTGGTGAGAAACCTTTTGTATGCAAAATATGCAAGAAATCTTTTAGTCAAAAAGGTGTTCTCACTCTACATCTTAGAATGCACACTGGAAACAAATATATTTAATTGAAACAGATGTAACCAATCTTTCAGCATGAATAGCACTCTTTCTGCTCCTCTTCAAACTCGGCCTCTGAGAACTCATACTGGTGAGAGAACTTTCGTATGTGAAATATGTAATAAATTTTTCAGTGGGAATGGTGGTCTCACTGCACATCTTAGAACACACACTGGAGAAAAACCATTTAAATGTAACGCATGTGACAAATCTTTTAGTTTGAAAAGGAATCTTATTGCTCATCGTCGAACTCATACTGGAGAGACACCATTTCAATGTAATGTTTGCAAACGATCTTTCAAATGGAAATCAAGTCTAACACGGCATCTCGGAAGTCATACTGGTGACCGTGAGAGACCTTTTGTATGTAAAATATGTAACAAAGCTTTCAGTCATAATAGTAGTCTTACTGTACATTTTAAAACACACACTGGAGAAAAACCATTTAAATGTGGCATATGTAACAAATCTTTCAGTTTGAATAGCACTCTTATTGCTCATCTTCGAACTCATACTGGAGAGACACCATTTCAGTGTCATGTTTGCAAGCAATCTTTCACATGGAAATCAAATCTAACTCAGCATCTCAGAAGTCATACTGGTGAGAGACCTTTTGTATGTAAAATATGTAACAAAGCTTTTGGCTGGAGCGGTAGTCTCAATGTACATACTAAAATGCACATTAGAGAGAAACCATTTAAATGTAACATGTGAAAAATCTTTCAGTACGAGTAACAGTCTTATTGATCATCTTCGAACTCATACCAGAGAGAAACCATTTCAATGTAATGTTTGTGAGCAATATTTCAAATATAAAACACACCTAACTCAGCATCTCAGAACTCATACCATTTGTATGTAACATGTAACAAAGCTTTCAGTCGGAATGATGGTCTAACCGTACAAATTTAAAACACTCACTGGAGAGAAACCATATAAGTGTAACAGTTGCGACCAATAACCTGTTCAGTAGAAATCGAAACCTCAATCAGCACGCCAGATGCCATACTTGAGAGAAGCCATTTTTCATGTAATATTCGTGGCAAATCAACTTGAAATCTTTCAGTGGGGATGATAATTCTTTCTTTTCATCTTTGAACTCATGTTCGAGAGAAACTCCCAAATTCTTTGATTGAAATATGTGTGGTAAATCTTTCAGAAGAAAATGAAAGCTTTTGTAGCTTATCATATGTCACGACGGAGTGAAACCATAAAAATCAGATATATGCACCAAATGTTTGAGTCTAACTTCAGTTCTAGGTAAACATATATCTGACACTAGGGGAAAGCTATTTCAGTGTAATGCATGTAACTAACCTTATATTTTGCGAAAACAATACCAATGGAATGTACGTTACACAGTCAGGGACGTGGCGACAGGGCGGGGGTGTGTCACCAATCCTGGCCAAAACTTTGTTTACTTGGAAATTCGGAGGGCAAGTCATGAGTAGTTGGAAATTTAATCTATCTGGATTTTAGAGCTTCTTTGTTGATGTCTCCTTTACTTCCCAAACTTCCAATTTGTTATACCCTCTTCGTCTTAGATTGCCTGAATTTTGTCCGGATTTCTTTGAAACTTGGTACGGATGTTCACTACCATGGGAGGAACCTGTGCAACTGCGAGTATCGTTTCGACTGGACTTTTTCCAGAGTTGTGCTCCTTTTCGTCTTTGAATAATCATGGCGGTAGGGCCGGCGTAGGGCATGAACAGGCCCATCTGGGAAAGTCACGCCTCTAGTTAAATTCTTCTTTAAAAACTTTGGTCAGGGGAGCACTTCAAGCCCCATGTATATGAAGGTCACCCAAATTCTATTTTAACCATGTTTAATTTATTGGAGCAAAGTGTGCGACAGTGTGCCCTATGTGGATGTCCACTGAGGCATGTGAACAACACCCTAGAACATGTTTTTGGTTATTTACTTCACACAATCAGAATTATACTTGAAATTAAAAGTTTATCGGAATTGTTTTCTAATAACTGTAATGTTAAAAAAGCTCAAACTTTCTGATCACCGGACTAATTCTGTAAATAATTCAGCCCTGTTATGATCTGCAATCAGCATAGTTCTTAAATATGTTTAGAGTCTGTCGTCTGGAATATTTCAGTACCTGGAAAAGCAAACTTGATGCACCCAGGACGATTGAATCTGAAAATTTTCATGAAGATTCGCTTTCTGTGAATCAGTGATAAAAATTTTGTTCACTCGGGATTTTATTGGCATTACAATCAGAAGTGACGACGCCCTCAGCCATAGTTTTATGATTAGGCCACGTAGTTCCACAATTTATATCATTTTATACCATGATTACCTATTCTACTATATATGAAAAGCCAATGACATACATTTGTAGCTTTACACACCAACTGTGTTGAACACGCCAGCAATGGGATTTCACTAATTAAAATTTATACCTGCAGTGGAACTACATCTAAGTTGACCTCTGGTGACGTCGACCTGAATGCGAACTTGTCTACATTTATCGCACGTCGCCTCGCGAAGAGTGAAATGAAAGTGGCAATTATTTATCACGATTTTAAATGGGTTCACCCCACAAAATACCAAAGATGTAACAAATAGGTGTTGTCTCATGTTAATAAAGCATCCATAACTCGAAATAGTATGTTAGTATGTTATTAAAATGAAAAAGGCCCCGTAATTTGCTCGTTTCGTATTCTATTTCGTTTCGGGAATAAAATTTCCAACGGAAGTACCGCCCACCGGTGCTCATGTAAAAAAAACAGATTCGCGCGTGTGTATATTTATTTATTCAGCGTTTAAATTCTTATTAATCTGACGATCATGGGATAAATAAAATATACCCAAAGTAGCTTGGTGTATCAAATGTTCACCACTCGTGACGAAGTCGTATTAACCAAGCGCCAAAGGCTCGCGGTTAACACTACTTCGCTACAAGTGGTGAACATTAGGTACACCAACCTATTATGTGTGTATTCTATATATCTTGAAACCTATTTATTTTGGGGTTATTGTGTCAAAGGTAAAAAAACAGTGAGTTTGAATTTAAAGTTTTATCGATTAGAGTTGATTTCCACTCTAATTGAAATGTTTTTTGCCTGATCGCAACCAAACTTTGCACGTGGATCGGGCATAATGAGTGGAAGAACTCTATGTACATGTTTTTAGGTCATTATGCCAAAGGTAAACTAATATTTTATCGGTGCCAATCGAAACCAAACTTGGCATGTCATCAAATACAGATAATCATGTCTGTATTATCTGAGTAAATACAAACAACAGTGGCTGTGTTAATTTAATGTAATATATTACCAAGGTTACCGTATCAGGGTGATGTTTGGGTGCGGTGGTTAGCCACCCTGGGTGGCTACCTCTAGTTTATAATTTAAAAATCTTCTCCAGAACTATCAGAGTGTGAAACTTGGCAAACTACATCCATAGAGGGGTCATATTCAGGGCCCTGAGTTCATATTTGGCCGCCATATGGGAACTCAAATTTTAACTTGGTGCAATGTGAGGAAATGTATTTAAAAAATTTCTTCACACCAATGAGTCATAAACTCTTGATATTTGGAGTACTGCATCTTTTCGGACTGGGGTGGAGTCAGCTTAATGTTAGTTCAAAGCAAGTTGCTGGAGTCATATTTGGGCTCCCCGTGAAGCCTGAATTTTAATGCTTTGTAACATGAAGAATATTCTTTAAAAAAAAATTTCAGACCCATCACTCAGAATCTTTTGACATTTGGTATGTAGCATTTTTAGCGGGTTGAGATTCATATTTGTTGCATTCAAATCCCTATATTTATATTTGGCCTTCTTATGGGAACCCAAATTTTAACAATATGAGGAAATTTATTTAAAATCAAGATCTAGCAGTCAGCATCTTTTGATATTTGGTATACCGCATCTTTAGGCGATGGGGCAGACTGGCGTTTGTTCAAATCAAATGAGTGGAGTCCTATTTGGGCTCCCTTGGGAGCCCCAATTTTAACTTAGTGCAGCTTGAGGAATATTCGTGAAAGATTTTCATCTTCAGATGCACGAGGCAGATTTCTTTTGATATTTGGTATAACATTACTATCACTCCTAGTTTGAGGGGGTTTGAAATCTAACACAGAACCCCATGCAAAATTGAATATTTGTTTAAATTAACTGTGTCAATAAATAACTGAGTCGGTAAACTATTGTTAGATTAAAATATGAGAATCACATTGTAAGTACATAACAAGTACACGCTTGTCCAAATGGGGTTCCACAAGTCCTCTTCAGACCGGGGGTATAGGTCGGATGTTCTGTTTGTTAAAAATATTTGTTTTTTTAGCTCACCTCACTGGATGTATGGGGAGCTAAAGTGATCACTTTCCGTCCGCACGGAAGGCGTGGACTTTACGTTATCGACATCTTATTAACCACTGGACCGAATTGAACCAAATTTGATATGCATGTTCCTTATCATAGTCCAAATTCGGGTTTGTTCAAATAAAGTTGCCACGCCCAGAGGGGGGGGGGGCACCACAAGGGGCATTACTCTAAAAGCACGCATAATTTGTTTTCCAAAATTAAGAAAATCTTCTCTAGAAGCATCTGTTAGATTCTTTTGATATTATATTTGGAATATAACATCTCTGAGGGGGGGGGGGGGGGGGGTCAGATTCATATTATTTATTATTTATTTATTTATTGGTGTTTAAGGTCACATACTTATGTACAATGGCTAATCGTGACCGTGACAGTTTTACCGGTGGAGGAAGCCAGAGTACCCGAAGAGAACCACCGAGCAACGACGAGCAGCTGTCAGCTCTCCAACATCGTAACTCTGCACCGCAGCACAGGCAGAGTTAGATTGGTTGAAGACATGCACACTATCGACGTGCAGTACGCCTCAGTACACAGCGTCATCGTGCCCCCATGTAGGCAATCGGGGTTAAGTGTCTTGCCCAAGGACACAACGCGGTTGCCGCAGGTGGGATTCGAACCGAGGACCTCTCGGCTTGCAGCCTGCACCTCTACCAACTGAGCCACCGCGCCCCCAGGGGTCAGATTCAAGTTGCTCAAATTGAATCCCTGGACTAATATATGGGAGCTCTAATTTTAACTTAGTGCAATATGAAGAATTTAAAAAAAAATATTCTTTAGACCCTCTAGTCAAAATGCTTTCAAATTTGGTATACAACATCTCTAGAGGAGGGGGGGGGGGGGGGGGTGTAGGGTGTAGGGTGTGGGGAGCAGACTCAATTTTCTTCAAATCGGATTCCTGGGTTAATACGTCGGCTTTCTATTGGATTCCAAAGTTTAACTTAGTGCAATATGGGGAAAGTACTTTAAACATCCTCTTTTTCAGATCCACCGGTCAAAATCCTTCATATTTGGTGTACAACTTTTCTAGGGGTGAGGGAATTCGCGTTTGTTCAAATCGGGTCCCTGGGTTAATATTTGGGCTCCCCATAAAGCCTGAATTTTAACTTAGTGTAATATGAGGACATTTCTTTGAAAATCTTCTTCAGATCCACCAGTCAGAATCCATTCATATTTGGTTTTCAACATCTTCAGGGGAATCAGATTCAAAGTTGCTCAAATGGTGTGTCCCTGGGGTAATACTTAGGCTTTCTATGGGGCCCTGAGTAATTTTAACTTAGTGCCATATGAGGAAATTTCTTTAAAAATATTCTTAAGATCCATCAGTCAGAATGCCTTCATATTTGTTATACAACATCACTGGGGAGGGGGGGGGGGGGGGCAGTTTCAAGTTTGTTCAAATCGAGTCCCTGGTTTAATATTTGGGCTCTCTAATAGAGCCCAAATTTTAACTTAGAGCAACATGAGAGATTGTCTTTGAAACAATAATTCTCCAGAACCATCTGTTAGAATCTTTTGATATACAACAGCTGTAGAGGTTCAGATTCAAATTTCTTCACATCGATTCACTGGGTTAATATTCCGTTGTCCTATGAGAGCCGAAATTTTAACTTAGTGCAATATGCAAAATGTTCCTGTGATCTACCAGTAAGAATGCTTTCATATTTGGTATTCATCATATCTGGGGGGTGCAAGTCAGATAAACATTTCTTCATATCGAGTCCCTGGGTTAATATTTGAGCGCTCTAATGGGGGTTGGGGTGGGGGGGGGGGGGGCAGTGACATAACAACCTTTGGAAGTATGGCAGTGTTTGTCTACAGCTGATATTATTGGAAGCAGCCAGGACGACCTATAATAATAATCATCTGACATGGACACTAGAGTTAGAATAATTTCATGACTTCATTCGTCTGTAGTGCTGACGAATCATGACTAACTGAATGTGACCCCAAATTCTTATGTAAACCACTTTGTCAGATGAGCGATTAAGGCCCCTTGGGAACTCTTAATTTTTTTGCTTGGGTACAAAATTGGGAGGAATTTTGAATAATTTTATGTTAACAAAATCTTTCACCCTGTTGGTTGGGGTGGGTGTGTGTGGATGAGATCAGCTTTGTGATGTTTTCAAGAGGTTTGAATGATTTTACAACAAACAAAACCAGTTCACCCAGCAGACCCTTCTCCCACCCCATTCCGCTAGAATTAGATTAACTAAAACTTGATTAGCATGTAGATTAGCATGTATATAATGAATGTGGCCGTATGTCCTTTAAAAACAATTTTAACAGGTGAGCGATTAATGAGATAAGACCACAACAGACCAAACTTTGAAGTGACGTAAAAACGTCAAAATGGCGATAAATCGAAGAAGAAGAATACAGCTATTTTCGGATTTTTATACCTCTACAAAAATAAAAGAACGTTTCTTTTTATGTTCTATGAAGCAGCGAAGCTGCTGAAGGTTTTATTTCAGAAATATCACAAACTCATGTACCTTCGACCGATAGAACATGAATAGAAACGTTCGAAGTATTTTATTATGCCGAACAAAAAATCGCTTTCATTGTTAAGCGTTAACTGCAACATGTCATCAATCTTGTAACAATGTAGTCGAAACTTGACTGGACTGGTTACGTGAAATAATTCATGAGAGGTGAGGGACGTTGTACAAACAGGAGTGCGCGAATGCGCTCGAGTGTTTTACAATATAGTACCTCTCTCCGAATGAATTATTTCACGTAACCAGTCCAGTCAAGCGATTACTTTGTTTATTAATTTTCATTATTAACGATAATTATATTATTTAACCCTTTACCTAACGTAACGGGAAGCGCTATTCTCAAAAATGGCCAATTAATTTTCATTATTTTTTCATTTTTTGTTTCAAAAACATAGGAATTGCCCCCTCATTGGAACGAGCGCGTCGAGCTCGTTCCAATGAGGGGACACAACCTATGTTTTTGAGTCAAAAAATGAAAATAATAGCTATTCAAGAATTTTTTTTTTTGCAAGAGTCGTCTGCTTTTCATATTTGGTAAAGGGTTAAAAAAACACCAAAAACAACGAAGTCCCCATTACATCCACGGCAAAGCGCCTTCCTTTGCGCACACGGATACATAACACAATTGTTGATTGCATAATTCACTTGTGAAGTTATCGTTTATAATCAAACCCGGAAATCCCAGTAAATCACACTTTGGAAAGTAATAAATAGAGAGTAATCAATTTGTTTTGAGCGTTACGGTAAATAATTCGTCGAGAGACGGGACGTGAGTAAATCACGAGGGCGTAGCTCGAGTGATTTACTAAACAGTCCCGCCTCGAGATGAATTATTTACCGTAACGCTCAAAACAAATTGATTACTCTGTTTATTACATGATATTTGGAATAAAGAGGTCTTTTACTAAAATAATTCAACCCAAACTATTGTCAGATATAATCCAATTTAGTGTAAACACGGAAACATTTCTAAAATTAGCAGAAAGGAAATACGAAATAGTCCTGTCTCGAGGCGAATTATATACCGTAACTTGCCGTAAGAATGGGTCACTCTCTTTAGTAAATGACATTTTAGACCAAAATGTCTTTCATTAAAAATAATTCAACACAAAATAGTCGCAAATGCAACTCTGAAATACTTCTGAAATTAGCGCGTATGAATACATGACTTTCTGTGTCAAATCTTCGATTGGAAATGGCCCAATTTTATTTTTGTGACTTTCGTTCGATATTTTACTATTTTATGTGGAGTTCCAGTCGCATTTGGGGAATGGCATTCAGCCATAAGATAAAACATTTCTATTTGGATTTTGTCAACTGTGCTAACGAACCTGTTCATAGAGGAAAGAAAGGATTTTTAAAAATATTGAGAAGGAAAATTCATTTTAATTAACTGATGTGGAACCTGAAAACAAAACATCAACAAACTGGTGGGGGCGTGGCTTATATACGTCAGTCGTTCCAAAGTTACTATTGAAGTGACATAATTCACTCGTGACATTACCACTTTTTAATCAACATTAAATTCAATGCAAAACAAACTGAGGAATGTAATAATGGAATATAAATTTATGTTTCTTGGACGACGACAGTTGTCATAATTAAGCGGAGTGAAACAATTTATTTTGAACTTGAGGCGCAGACTCAGTAATGTCGAGGAGTACTAAACCTGTAGAAATATAATTGATTGAAATCATATTCATGTGTAACGGATTTGGTAACAGCAGTTGAAACAATTTCCAAAAAAAATTCTAATTACTCGGTTATAATTCGCCTGTTCATAGCAGAAGTTTAATTCAATTTTTGTTGGCTTCAGGTCATTTCCATGTTTAAATTGAATCGATGTACCTTATTGGTTCACGCCGTAGTGCATTGTGTTTCATTCGTCGAGGTGTGAAAGCGAGGGATCAATCAGATTCCAGCATTTGAAATCTTTCCCCGCGACATTATCCTATATAAGAGCGATCTCGCTCAAAATTCGTCGTCCACTTCGTGTTTTGCAATAAAGCTTTGAACTAGCAGGCCACTCTTAAGCCTATACACTAGGTTAAGTATGGGAACACTTTATAACCCGTAAAAAGGTTAACCATAATGGATACCGTTATTTTGGGACCCACTGAACTAGGCCCTGGTGAGAATTAACGTTTGTGACAGTGATTCTCTCCAGTTCCGAGTTCTGTGGGAACCATCCACATTTGCTGAACAGTTCTTCTATCTATATATGCAATAGTTTCGTCTATCTGACCATGTTCCTTTGTTCTGGAGTATACTCCAGTAGCGTAGAAGAGCCTATTAGTTGGAACAGTTTACCTTATTATTACTATATTTAGTAATTTCTGGTCTATTCTTGTTAGTTCTGACCCTATTCCAAGTACTCTTGTTGTTTCATATATCTAGATTATAAAAAACAATCAGATTGATAGAAGCAGAGAATTCTGAAAGAATTCGAAATAGTAAAAGTTGGGTAGATTTTGGTAATTTGGAAGGATTGTCGGGTTGTTTGTGGTAATTAGATTTACTCTTCTACAATCGAACATACCCTCCGAACATACCCCGTCTTATTGCAGAAAAATTGGGTAACATAGCAATCACGTGCTACCATAGAAACCAAGATGGCGGCCTCCAGTATACAAAATGGACGACGGAAACACGTATCACCCTAACAACATGCGCACTCACACCACGTATCACTATGGAGATGACGTCACAAGATGGCCGCTCACGCGGGTTACCATGACAACACAACATGGCGCCACTAGGTCATGTGACATGACGTCACTTCCGAGGTCCGGCACCGAGGTCCGGCCAATGGGTGTGAAAACCACATTACATACTACTTAGGAGTTTTTCTTTCTTGTATTTTATGAAAACTGCACAAAATTCCCTTAATTAGGGCGGGAGGTTGCATGCCTTTGGATATGACATGCCTTGATGATGCAGTTTAAATAACATTTTATTGGGAAGCCTTGCGACACCACAATTACATAATAATATTTATAAATGCATGCATTCCGAGGAGCGGGCGGGAGCATCTCCTGCAAATGGAGGTCTGTACTGATTTGATCCCAGCATGGCCAATTTTGAGTCCAGTACATACTGATTAGACCTACACAAAAAAATTATCGCACTCAAGGGTTGGTTGTTCGAAATGTTATGGTGGGGGTGGAGCGGGGTAGCCACGCCTATTAAGCAATGTTATATGTAGAATGGACCAAGAGTTGAAGATAGCAAATTGAGCCTAAAGAAGTCCTCTGTCGTCCTTCTTCGTGTAGTTTACGTCGCTACACCGTAATTCCCAACATACCCATTTTGAGTCCCGTACATGCTAATTTGGTCTAAGCAAGGAGTCGGGAAGCGCTGCGTTACGACTGTTATAATATTATGAGCGCCTTCTACATGCTTTCGGAATGCCTTAGATGGAGGTACGATGAAAGCATGCATTCGGAGAAGTCACACGTGTGTGTGTTTATGTGTGTGTGGGGGGGGGGGGGGTGGGGGGGTGGGGTCCCTTAAAAATTGAGGCTCGTGGCCTACACCCTCTCAGCACTACCAATTTTGAGTCTGGTAGGTCTAAATGCTAATCAAGTAGAATGGGAATATGACGTTGGGAGGCCTTGCGTAACGACAATTTCATGCATGTATGAAACCTTATGATCTAGTTGGAATACTATTTTAGAAAATTGCTTTCTCCTGCCAGTCGAGTTGATCGCTTCTGACCAACCGACCAGTACAGCAAACGAACGTGCATGGGCTCACGATATGTCATGAATTCCAACTGACCAGAATTGCGACAGCTTCCGTGATGATTCCCCTGTCGCTCCGAAACCGCGTCACCCAGCAATACTGTGTTGTCACTATTAATTTATACCACCCCGGAACGTCATACAGTTTCCGAAATTTCGGGGCAGTGAAGAGCATTGAACCTGTCCGCCGGTATTGGGAAGTTATTCCGCTGTGATTATAAGCGTAAAAGGTGATTTGAAAAACGCGATACTACTCGTCCAAGAGCAAAGCCAAAAATTCAGCAGAACCTCCCATCATGTGCAGCCTATTTTTATCATTTAATGAAAAGTAACAGATACTCTTTGCGAACAGGACTTCGGGGGATAGTCAATCTTCTGGATAAAGGTAAATTTATTGGTACCCACCTTTCGATATGTGTATTGTTTCTGTAAAAATGCCTTAATCCTCGTATGCGTTCGTCAAAAAACATATCATTTTCTCAGAGACTCTCGTATTATTCACAGTGAATCTTGATTGCAAAGCGAATCATTTAAGGGCCTATATAAGTAATGAAATTTTGTTTATTTTGAAAATTCTCACCGCTGATATTCCTTCAATTCAAATTAAATATACACAAAATGTACATCAAAATGAAGGTTGGGAGGTATAGAACACGAAACACATGTGTAATCAACTCATAGAGTTGACTGTAGGCACTACTGGTTCCTGGAAGTCTACTGCCGTATTCGCACCAGAACTGATAATTTAATAATATTTCAAGAAAACAACTTGTGGCCAAATGTGCTTTATATATCCAAGAACAAAGCTAGGGGATAAAAAATTCTTCAAAACACGGCGACAGAGCTGCATTGGGGAAAATTCCAAAGCCTTTGCTTTTGTTTACGTATGAGTATACTTTCGATTTCCGGTCGACGTCATCGGACAGAAAAAGCATGTGAAAACAACGCCGTCTAAAATCAAATAATGAAAAAGATCGCCTTCATACAGTATACTGTTCTTAGATAGAGATTGCACAGTTGCCATATTCAATGCAAGGTATCATGATACCTGTTGAAATTTCTTAGAATTACGATTTTGTTTTTCGATGGAAATTCGTGGTAACAAATGATTTGCGCATGTCCGTCGAGCATGGAAACCATCTTTAATAAAAAATGCAGACAGTGTTGTCCTTTTCCAAAATGCAGTCCTATCGCTGTATTCGAAAGTGTTTTGAATGCCTAGCTTTGTTCTTGGATATATGAAGCACATTTGGCCACAAGTTGTTCTGATGAAATATTATTTTATTATTAGTTCTGGTGCGAATACGGTAGCAGACTTCCAGGAACCAGTGGTGTCTACAGTCGACTCTATGAGTCGATTACATATGTGTTTCGTGTTCTATACATCCCAACCTTCATTTTGATGTATACTTTGTGTATATTTAATCTGAATTTAAGGAATATGAGAGGTGAGAATTTCAAAACAAACAAAATGCCGTTACTTATATAGCCCTTAAACATTGAACAGTGTGCATTTGGCAAGCATTGTGACAAGTTATGATGCTTCCCAGCGCAGGCAGATGACGCGAAATCTCGTGAGGTTGCTCGTGGAAATGATCTGACTTATACACCGACGTCGATGTATTTACATTTACTTGTAATCATTGCTTTTCGGCCTCACGCATTTCGGCCCTGCGCTTTTCGGCCTCGGGGTTTGGCGCTTTTCGGCCTCGGGGTTTAGCGCTTTTCAGCCTCGGGGAATCATTCAGGTTATTTCAATAAAGTTTTTTATCATATTGATGGGCGAGAACAAAATAAAAACATTTTATGTCGTCGTTCGTCGTTTACTTTACATTATTGACTTCTCACAAACTACTGGTTCAAACTGAACCAAATTTGGTGCGCCTGTTCCTTATCATATGTCAATTCAAGTTGTCATCAAGCATCCATAGGGGTGAGATTCAAGCTTGTTTAATGCGAGTCCCTGGCTTAATATATGGGCTTTCTGTGGGTGGGATGTGGGGGTAACAGGGGGTACATGTTAGATTCGAGTTTGTTCAAATCCATGTTTTGCATAAATGCTACTCAAGTAGAATGGGAATAGGATGTTGGTAGCCTTCCAACTGACCAGAATTCCTACAGCTTCCGTGATGATTCCCATGTCCCTCCGAAACCTCGTCACACAGCAATGCTGCGTTGTCAGTATTGTTTTATACCACCCCGGAACATAATACAATTTCCGAAATTTCGGAGTAGTGAAGAGCATTGAACCTGGCCGTCTGTATTGGGAAGATGTTCCGCTGTGATTATAAGCGTAAAAGGTGATTTCAAAAATGCGAATTTTTTATGAAGTGCTACTCGCACAAGAGCAAAGCCGAAAATTCAGCAGAAACTCCCATCACGTGCTGCCAATTTTTATCATTTAATGAAAAGTAACAGATGTTCTTTGCGAACAGGATTTCGGGGGATAGTCAGTCTTCTGGATAAAGGTACATTTATTGGTACCCACCTTCTGATTTGTGTGTTGTTTCTGTAAAAATGACTTAATCTTCGTATGCTTTCGTCAAAAAACATAAGAGTTTAACAGAGAATCTCGTATTATTCACAGTATTATTCACAGTGAATCCATTGATTGCAAAGCGAATCATTTGAACGATTTAACCCTTTACCTAACATGAAAAGCAGACGACACTTGCAAAAACAATTCTTGAATAACTATTTTTTTTCATTTTTTGTCTCAAAAACATAGGTTATGACCCCTCGTTGGAACGAGCTCGACGAGCTCGTTCCAACGAGGGGTCATAACCTATGTTTTGAGACAAAAAATGAAAAAATAAAGAAAATTAATTGGAGATTTTTGAGAATAGCGCTGGCCGGTTTTGGCCGTTACGTTGGGTAAAGGGTTAACAATGCGCATTTGGCAAGCATTGTGACAATTTATGATGCTTCCCAGTGTAAGCAAATGACGCGAAAGCAGGTGAAGTTGCTCGTGGAAAAGATCTGACTGATACACAGACGTCGATGTATTTATATTTATAGCATGATTACCTATTCTACTATATATAAAAAACCTATAACATAAATTTTAGCTTTACACGCCAGCAATGGGATTTCAATAGTTAAAATTTACACCTACAGTGGAACTACATCCAAGTTGACCTTTGGTGACCTCGATTTGGATGCAAACTTGTCTGAATTGGAGTGAAATAAAACCGGAATTATTTATTACATTTTTAAATGTTTACCTCATAAGATACCAACAATTAACAAACATGCGTTGCCTCATGTTAAAGCATCCATAACTCGAAATAGTGTTATTATGTTATTAAAATGAAAAAGGCTCCGTGATTTTCGCGTTTCTTTTTCCATCTCGTTTCGGCGATAAAATTGACAGCGGAAGTAAATGTTATTATGTTACTAAAATGAAAAAGGCTCCGTGATTTTCGCGTTTCTTTTTCCATCTCGTTTCGGCGATAAAACTGACAGCGGAAGACCGCCCACCGGTGCTCATGTACGCATAAACAGATTTGCATGTGCGACTATTGTTTTATTTAACATTTAAACTCTTTTTGATCTGACGGTGAAAGTACAGATAAAATATACCAAAGTAGCTTGGTGTACCAAATGTTTACCACTCGCGGTGAAGTGGTGTTAATTCTATATGAACATAGTTTGTCTAGAGTGAGATATTGATGATATTGGACTATTTATAATGTCTAACAACAAAATGTGTGAAAAGATATTACATTGTGTGAATGGTAAACAAGCGACAGGCAGGAAGTTCTAATTTCAATGTTGATTAAACTAGGATATATGAAATTTTCGAATGTGCTTGTGATTGTGACCTGACTGTTCCATCGGAATGCCTTTCATATAGCTTTCGTAGAAGGCGCGATAAAATGATGTAGTTATATATATATTTTTATTTACAGTTTTCACAGTAAATTACATTAACACATATATATGAACAAACATGCAGTGTGTTAACAATAAGTATTATCGTCCGATCTAAATTGAACATAGACTTATAGAAAACATTTAGATTAACCTAATTATTTTAGAGATTGTTTTCAATCCCAATTTATTTTTGTTTACCTTTCTGAAAATGTGTAAACAATAAGTACAATCTTCCGAGCTAAATTGAAAATAGACGTGTAGAAGACATTTAGATTAAACTAATTATTTTAGAGATTGTTTTGCACCTCAATTTATTTTTGTTTACCTTGCTGAAAGAGTATAAATAGAGTGAGTATATGTCGATAGCCCTGTAATCTTTTAATACTTCTGTATGCGCGGTATAGTTGAGTAGCTGATTTGCATGACTACTTGCATATATATCTATTTATTATACCACCCACTTGAAAAGTGGGTGGTATATAGTCTTCACTTGGTCCGTCCGTACGTCCGTCTGTCTGTCCGGGCCACCGCAGATGGCCTTGCGAGGTTACCGTCCGTGTACAGTCGTCACTTGTGAGGTTGGGGGATAAAACCATTAGTACACCAACCACTTGTGAGGTTTTTTTCAACTTGTGAGGTGCGAAAAACCCACTTGTGAGTTGCGCAATTTTCCCCCATATCTAACACTAAAATCACCTCACAAGTCCATCTGTCCGGGCCAACGCAGATGGCATTGCGAGGTGACCGTCCGTGTACAGTCGTTATTTGTGAGGTTGAGGGATAAAACCCTGAGTACACCTGCCACTTCTGAGCTTTTTTTCAACTTGTGAGGTGCGAAAAACCCACTTATGTGTTGCGCAATTTTCCCCATACCTAACACTAAAATCACCTCACATCTACGGTAGAACGTGGTCCGTCCGTTACGATTTAGGGGGGTACACATCTGCTATCCGCAACTCCTGCCAAACCAGTGATCGGATTTCATTGAAACTCTCAGACATTCTTTTACATACATTGAAGATGTGCACCTCCTATTTTCTTTTCAGATATTTTCTTATTTACAGTTCCCCATATTCAAAAATGGTCTTTGTCAATTCAGGTTTTAGTGGGAAGGGGTATAGATCTGCTATCCGCTACTCCTCTTAAACCATTGAACAAACTCCATTGGAACTCGCACACCTTCTTTTACATACATTGAAGATGTGCACCTCCTTTTTTTCTTTCAGATATTTTCATATTTTGATGTCCGTCCGTCCATCCGTTACGCTTTAGGGATGTACACATCTGCTATCCGCAACTCCTCTTAAACCAGTGAACGGATTCCATTGAAACTCTCAGACGTTCTTTTACATATATTGAAGATGTGCACCTCCTATTTTCGTTTCAGATATTTTCTTTTTTACAGTTTCTCATATTGAAAAATGAACTTTGTCAAATTCAACTGACATTCTGTACAGATCTGCTATCCACAACTCCTCTGAAACCATTGAACAGATTTCTTTGAAACTTTCAGACATTCTTTTACATACATTGAAGATGTGCACCTCCTATTTTCTTTCAGATATTTTCATATTCCGACATACGTCCGCCCGTCCGTTATGCTATAGGGGTGTTACGCTTGGCGGGGGGCGGGGGGGGGGGGGGGGGGGTACACATTTGCTATCCGCAACTCCTCCAAAACCAGTGAACGGATTTCATTGAAACTCTCAAACATTCTTTTACATACATTCAAGATGTGCACCTCCTATTTACTTTTCAGATTTTTTCTTTTTTACAGTTTCCCATATTGAAAAATGAACTTTGTCAAATTCAATTGACATTCTGTACAGATCTGCCATCCGCAGCTCCTCTTAAACCATTGAACAGATTTCATTGAAACTTTCAGACATTCATTTACATATATTGAAGATGTGCACCTCTTGTTTTGTTTTCAGATATTTTCATGTTTCCCATATTTAAAAATGCGCTTTGTCAATTCAAGCTTGCGTGAGGGTGGGGGGGGGGGGGGGTGGGGGGTTGACATTTTCTATCCGCGACCTCTTTTAAACTAGTGAATGGATTTCAATGAAACCTTCAAACATTTTTTTTACATAAGTGAAGATGTGCACCATCTATTTTGTTTTCAGATATTTTCATTTTTACAATTTCGCATATTGAAAAATGGGCTTTGTCAATTCAAACTTCGGGGTGTCAGTGTTTGTGCTCTCTACATTAAACACACTTTTACTGTTGTAAAATGTTTCGTGGTGGGAGTGAGTGGTATCATTTAGTGAGCAGTGCTCACAGTTTTTTTCTAGTTTAAAATTTGTAAACATGTATTCAATATGTCGGATAGCTGAGGTTCTAATTGCAGTCCTGACATTACTTCCTTAAAACTGACCTGGATATTTGAATTACAAACAGTATTGACCTTTTCTTTGAGTTGGAGTAAAATCATTTTAGAATATGAACAATCGTAAAAGAAATGTGTTATTGATTCTTTTGAATTAAGACATAAACTACAGAGCTGAGTTTCTGAAATACCGCTACGGAGTAGTTTAGAATTGGTGTATAGGATATGGTGATTTATTTTGAACTGTAGTGTCTGTAAATATGTATCACTTGTAGAATTGAATGTTGTCTTGTATAAATATTGCCATTCGTATGTGCTTATATCATATCTAAGCTCATCGCTCCATTTATCTTCTGATTTTCTTGCAGGTACAGCTATCTTGTTCAGAAAAATACCGAAAAAATCTTTATGAACTTTGACAGTTGACTTTAAGCGAATGAATTCTCCACAACATCATCTTTTTGTGTATATTCTAGGATTGTTTTTTTTTCAATTTTGGGTATTGCATTATCACTCCCAAATATGTAGTGAACGGAATATCAAAGTTGTATTTGGTTAGCACCATGTGTAAAGAAATTACTATAAGAATCTACAATATCGTTTATTAAAAAACACACCAGCTGCAAACCATTTTGATAAATGATAGAATACTTTGTTTAATTTGATACTTTTATTATAAAAGATTGGTTGTTATAAAACGTCTTTATATGTTCATATAGAATAGTCTTGAAGGTGTGACCACGATATTATAACATTTCTCCAAAATGGGGGCATTGATTCTGATAATTTCTGTAAACCGTCTTTTGTGAAGTGCCAAAAATTGTTGAATCCCAATTTTCTTAACCCTTCACCCAACGAATCGGCCGCATCCGCCCGCGTAATATGCAAATTCAGTCGTTGAAAAAATATTATTTTTCAAAAAATTTCAACAGAACCATATCATGTGACACCTCGTTGGAACGAGCTCGACGAGCTCGTTCCAACGAGGGGTCACATGATATGGTTTTGTTGAAATGTTTTGAAAAATTTTCAAAAATTATATTTAAAATAATAAATTTTGATATCGTCTGCGTTGGGTAAAGGGTTAAACTTATAAAGTGCCTGTGTTTTCCACTGTGATGAGTTTTCCGGGTCTAAGAGCTTCTTAACCCAAACGATTTTAATGAATTGCAGAGGGTTTTGATATGCGTGGTTTGTAGACCACCTTTCTCCACTAGGCTTATGGTGGACCGTTTGATTTTGTCTTTCTTATGTGACCAAAGGAATGTGGAGGATATCCTCTGAAGTTTATCGATAATTCAGTCGGGTTGATTGGGTAGGACTGTGAGGGAATGTATGATGATTTGAACAGCAAGAGTTTTTAACACCGTAGTTTTTCCGACAAGGTTAAGATTTCTTAATGATCAACTATTTAATAGTTTCTGCATTTTTTCGATTTTTTTTCCATAAAATATTTTTTCAGGTGATTTGTATGGCTCAAGTTGTATTTTATTCCCAAAATAGTAAATTTTCGCCGCGATTCCATTTTTATCGATTTGTCCGTGTTTGGCTCACCAACGATAGTTGTGTGAGCCTGTGGCATAGCTCTCATGTCGGCGTCGTCGTCTGCGTCGGCGTCCGGATTCATTCATTTGAACTTTTGTGTGCAGGTTTTGATTTTTTTTTTTTTTGCTTTTTTTTTTGTCTGCATGCTTTTCAGGGATAGTAATATTTTATTCAACCCTTTCCATGCTTAGTTACTTGAATTTTGGACTTTTGTGTACAGGTTTTTGACTTTTCTGTGCAGGTTTTTGACTTTTCTGTGCAGGTTTCTGACTTTTGTGTACAGGTTTTGGAATTTTGTCTTCAAGTGGAGTTTTACCTTACTGGCATATTGCCATGGTGATTTCCTTAACATTTCAGGGTATTTTTCTCAATTTTAACCCTTTGAAACAAATGTGATGCTTTTTTGACTTTTATGTGCAGGTTTTGAGGTTTGTCTTTCTTTTCTTCCAAGTCGATATTTTTCAAGTTGAGTTTCACCTTTCTGGCATATTGCCATTGTGGTTACTGTGACAGGGTTTTTTTTTCTCAATTTTAACCCCTTGAAACAAATGTGATACTTTGTTTTACTTTTATGTGCAGGTTTTGAGGTTTGTCTTTCTTTTCTTCCAAGTGGCGACTTACCTTGTAGCATATTGCCATGGCTCCTATTTTATGTTAGAATGCTTCTTGGGGCTATTATTATACCATTTAACCCTTTAGCTGCTTATTTACTTTACTTTTGGACTTTCGTGTGCAGGTTTTGTACTTTTGTGTGCAGGTTTTGATATTTTCTTTAAGTGGAGTTTTACCTCACTGGCATATTACCATGGTGGTTACTGTAACATTTTCAGGGAATTTTTCTGAATGTTAACCCTTTGAAACAAATGTGATACTTTTTTTACTTTTTTGTGTAGGTTTTGAGGTTTGTCTTTCTTTTCTTCCAAGTGGATATTTTTCAAGTTGAGTTTAACCTTACTGGTATATTGCCATTGTGGTTACTGTGACAGGGTATTTTTCTCATTTTAACCCCTTAAAACAAATGTGATACTTTTTTTTACTTTCATGTGCAGGTTTTGAGGTTTGTCTTTCTTTTCTTCCAAATGGTGACTTACCTTGTAGCATATTGCCATGGTTTCTATTTTATGTTAGGATGCTTCTTGGGGCTTTTTGTATATTATTGGACCCTTTAGCTGCTTATTTACTTTAATTTTGGACTTCTGTGTGCAGGTTTTGTACTTTTGTGTGCAGGTTTTGATATTTTTTTAAGTGGAGTTTTACCTCACTGGCATATTGCCATGGTGGTTATTGTAACATTTTCATGGTATTCTTCTCAATTTTAACCCTTTGAAACAAATGTGATACTTTTTTGACTTTTATGTGCTGGTTTTGAGGTTTTTCTTTCTTTTCTTCCAAGTGGATATTTTTCAAGTAGGGTTTCACCTTACTGGCATATTGCCATGGTGGTTACTGTGACATTTTCAGGGTATTTTTCTCAATTTTAACCCATTGAAACAAATGTGATACTTTGTTTTTACTTTTATGTGCAGGTTTTGAGGTTTTCTTTCTTTTCTTCAAAGTGGAGACTTACCTTGTAGCATATTGCCATGGTTCCTATTTTATGTTAGCATGCTTCTTAGGGGTTATTATTATATTATTTAACCCTTTAGCTGCTTATTTTCTTTAATTTTTGACTTTTGTGTGCAGGTTTTGAACTTCTTTTTTTTACTCCAGCCACCCCTTTACATTGGCCATCTGTTCTTGAGCCACGGGGTACTGATACCCCCTCTAATTAGTTCCACCCCGCAACCCCTACGAGAACCGATCCATACTATATAAGTTTTGTCAGGATTTACTTTTAGACCTGATAAGTAAGAAAACTGGTCAACAATATTTAAGGCAGTGTTGAGTGATTTTTGATCATCGTCAAGAAATATGGCGCTGTCGTTTGCATACTGGTTATATATTCAGAATTGTTTATTTTCTACCATTTATTTCCGCACTGAATTTTAACCTCGCACTTATTATTTTCACACACAGGATGAACAAGTTTGATTTGGGGAGAGTGGGTTCCCTTGTCTAACTCCTTTTTCCAAATTAAAAAAAAAAACTGGTTTTCGAGGATAAGTTTTGGCAGATCGTTTTTATAAGAGTTGCTATTGCAGAAGAGCCAATTTTAATATCAACGTTTAGAAGAGAAATAGGTCGCCAATTTTTAATGTACAATTTCGATTTTCTTTCTGTTGGAATACATGTTATTTTTCCTCGTCTTTGTGTAACTGAGAGACTACCATTTTCGTAGCCAGGATTCAGAGATTTAACCAAAAAAGACCCGAGATTGTTCCAGAAATACTTGTAAAATTCTGGAGTAAATCCACACAAGCCGGGCATTTCATGTTTTTAAAGCGGCTAAGTATTCAGAAGGTGTCAATGGACCATCTTGTAAAATATTGTCATCCTCATCAAGGTTTCTTAAAAATGGGTTATTGTTATCGAAAACCGCGTCATCTGTATGCATTGACTGGGTATTTATCTTGGAACTAGATAGATTTTTATAAAAACGTTTTTGTTCTAAAACTATCTTTAATGTTTGTACATTCTATGATGTGTCCTTTTTATTAATTTTGCTATTAGTTTTTCTGTATATTGCCTTTTCTCCAGAATACAATAGTATTTTTCGGGGTTTTTTTCGATACAGGAAAGTGATCTGAGCGGTACAAGGCTCGATGTCAGTTGACTGAACTAGGTCCTGCAGGCAGAAGTTATTAAGTAATAATCCAAGCGCGCAGACTTATCATTTGGACCCCTCCACGTGAAACGCTTGCTAAATGAATTCTGTTGTCTCAATACGTCTTTTCGATCTAAAGGTTCCATGTAGTTTGATATACAGTACGTGGAGAGTGGATTGTAACTAAATCACCCGCGGAGTGGAGTTATCACACAAGCTATAAATTTCAAATCGTGTACATGTCGACACAAAACACAAGCAATGTTTCACCCAATGGACCTCCGGGTTTAACCCGGAGGTCCATTGGCTGAAACTTTGCTTGTGCTGGTTATGCTTTGCAACAAATTTACAATTATTGCTTGGGTGGAATCTCCACTCTGCGGGTGATTTAATGATAATACACTCTCCACGTACTGTGCATTGTTGCGATTATACATTGTTCTTATTTTAGTAGTTATTGGTGGCGAGACAATAGTCCTTTGGGACATTCCAATCACCAAAATGTTTATGGAAGTGTTCCATACGCTTTCTATTTTATCGAAACAACCGTGATAAAAATCGGGTGAGTCACTGCTTGGGTCATCTACTACTGCAATTGTCAGACAGTTATCCTGAACCATGGTATCAAGTATTACGAAGTTTCCAGCAGTGTCGTAAATTTCATTTTTTATTTCGTATTTGAATGTGTTTCTGAACAGTGTAGCTATACCTAGCTCTTGTGACTTGTATTCGAGCAGAGAAAGACATCAAAACCAAATTCGCGCGTCCACGCTAATTCGGTCTCCTTACTGCAGTCGGTGTCTATTAAAAGGTCAGTGCCGCAATTGTTCCTGCAGCAGGAGAAGAAATCCCTGCGCTTTACAGTGTCTGAAGCTTTGTCCCGGCAGTTCATACTACAGAATTTGATCTGATTCATGTTTGATTAGATTTGTAAATAATCGCCACTCTTTCGGCAAGGCAAGCACTTGTTACATAAATGAACAAAGGATTTTGTTTGCATGTCACATCAAGGTGCACTGTGTTTTTTTAGTTTTTGTAAAATAATAACAATAGGAGAGAAACCAAAGTGGGACGTGTTTTACCACTTTATGTAAAGTATAACTTTGCCCTTTGGGATAGTTTAAAATATTTTATCATTGGAGACTTGAGTCATGACAGTATGGAGAAATTAAATTGCTCCCAATCATACATCTGCGCGATATCCATGAAGAGTAAAGTGCGCTTTTGACAAATGTTAAAGGGCCAATTTATATTGATTCTGGATGTAGGTTAATGACGTCAAACAGGCCTGGCATTTTCAGGAGAGCGATTTATTCGCTCGTCTACTGCTCGCCTTAAAAAATTGAGGAGAGCGAAAAATAGCCCTCCTAACCTTAGCAAATGATTACCACAACAGACTGTTCCTTAAACTCACAGGTCCTCAGATCTCTGCTATGTTAGTGGTCTCTGCAAAATGACCACTCTGCCCCTCCCACACCTCCGGGCCTACAGGGCCCGGAGGTGTGGGAGGGGCAGTGTAGCCGTCTCACAGAGACTACTTGTTAGCAGCACCAAATAAAATGTACAAAGCCCACTGGGCAGAATTCATTAATAGTACAACTTCATGTTGACACTTTTAGCTTTTGTAGGCTTGAGGAGAGCAAATCGCTCTTGAAGGCTATGTGAGGAGAGCGATTTTTAGCCCTCCTGCATGTTTAAGAATGCCAGGCCTGCGTCAAAGCGCGTGCCAATGGAGCTTGCAAAGGCAGTCACAGATATCGTCAATGTTACATATATGTATAACGCTACTCATTATTAGATTGTGTGAGAATGGTGTACACATGGCGGATAGAAATTACAAGTTATAATCTTATCCGTGCTTAAACCAGGATATGTGAAATTTTCCGAAGTGCAAGTGATTTTGAACTAGCCGGTTATGATTAGAATCTTGGAAATGCACGGACATTTTGTCGGTCATTGAAAGGGTAGCCTCAGAGAACCACCTCTGCCATTCAATGACGTCCGTGTTTAATACTTCAGCAGGCGCATGCCCAGAACTCTATATCATGGGGGAGAACATAGATCTATTGGGGAGCCCTAGTATTTTTATGTCTTCGGCGGCATATCATGAAGATCGACCTCTCGCGCTTGGGAAAAACGTCAATGTGGTGTCCGTATCGCGTTCGTCGTGTCGGGGGTATATTTTGCAAGATTTTTCCAGTGAGCGCGAGGAGCAGGACTGGGAAAGTTTGTAAAA
Organism: Pictodentalium vernedei; assembly: GCA_031216915.1. NCBI lineage: Eukaryota > Metazoa > Mollusca > Scaphopoda > Dentaliida > Dentaliidae > Pictodentalium > Pictodentalium vernedei. The sequence goes on along the minus strand of CM062296.1, from coordinate 106,315,883 downwards.
TATGACCCAAATGGATTATTTTGAGCCTCGAAAGAACGTCAAGTGTGGTAAGTATGTGATTTGTAATGCCATTAGCTGGCTCCCCAAGTATGTTGTTTACAACTTCTTTGCAGTTTAAGCAGAAAAATGCAGAAATAAAATCCAAGTATAGTGCATATACAAGGATCGATACACATGTATCTAAATATGGTGACAAAGTATCACCAGCCGTTGTTACTGGTGATCAGATAACCTCAATCAGAATAACAAATGAAAGTTCTATTTTCACAGCTGAAGGTAAAGCTTTACTTCAGCAGCGCTTGAATACATCGAGAATGTACAGTAATGAAGTCGATTATTTTTCCGACTCTCTTTCCTCTTTGCTACTTCTATGCCAGAGGTCCCGAGTTCGATCCCCGTTCGGGCCGACCCGCGTTGTGTCCTTGGGCAAGTCACTTTATCCCGGTTGCCTACATGGGGACACGATGGCACCGTGTACTACGGTGTAATGCACGTCGATGGTGCACATGTCTTCAACCGATGTAACCCTGCTTGGGCGGATCTTGAACAGAGTTAGAATGTTGATCTGACAGTTGTTCGTCGGTGCTCGGTGGGTCTCTCCGGGTACTCCGGCTTCCTCCACCCACAAAACTGTCACAGTCACGATTAGCCATTGTGCATAAGTATGTGACCTTAAACACCAATACATAATAATATTCCTCATCAGATAGTTGCATCTAAGCACTTAATTCTACGAACTGCACCTCAGAAGAAATCAGCGACAGTACTTGTCTTTTTCAAATTTCTCGGATGCCATAGAATTAAGAAAGGACGCTGGTTTTGTTTACATTGGCATGGCGGGGGTTCGAACCCACGCCGAGAGAGTTCCCTTCGGCACCAACCGCCTAGCGAAACTATACTGAACCACGCACACCACTCGGCCACCGACAGACTGTCGGTGGCCGAGTGGTGTGCGTGGTTCAGTATATTTTCGCTAGGCGGTCTGTCGGTGGCCGAGTGGTGTGCGTGGTTCAGTATAGTTTCGCTAGGCGGTTGGTGCCGAATGAAACTCTCTCGGCGTGGGTTCGAACCCATGCCAGTGTAAATAATATTCCTCTTTGCTAGCTTTACTCAACCCCGAGTTGAAGAATACTCTCATTTTGGAACTTCATGAGAAGTTGAGTACTCTCATGTATGACCAATATGATATCGTATTTTGCTGGTTACATGTACCTAGACATGATGTTATCTCCGGTAGCACCGGGGTGGACAGTGCAGCAAAACAGGCTCTAAACAAGCCTCTCACTGATTTTTATATTCCCTTTCAATGATTTGAAACCACATATCAATAAGTCCGTCAAATCCGTGTGGCGGGCGGAATGGGATGGGGTGACAAGTAACAAGCTCATCGCTTCTAACCAAATATTTTATCACTACTCGTCTAGTACCTCTGTAGAAAAGATCATGTAGTTTTGACACGATGTCTAATTGGTCACACAAGACTTGCACATTCCTTTTTGTTAGAGAGTAACATGCGACCAGAATGTGTTTTGTCATCGTGCAATCCTACTGTTAAATGTTAAATCAAATAAACGTCAATCTTTGATATAATATCATTTCCAACACTTGTCTTGTGTCATTAGTTCATAAAATTTGGCCTGATTGGAAGCATGTTGCAATCTCAGCTACAAAACGTTCGCCATCACACTGCATCAGTGCACGAAGGCTTCTCACAATGGTCATATGTTTGTGAATTTTGTGAAAAAGAAGGTTTTGTCAAAGGACTGAAGTTGTAATTTTTAAGTACATTAAATGGGATTTTTGTGCCCTCAAGACCTGTAACGCAACACAAAATGGTAGAATGTATCCCCGACGTTTCAAGTGTGATTAAATTTAAGTTGCTCCCCGTCACTTCAAAGCCGTGCGTATCTCATCACAGAGTAAGAGTACCGTCCATTGACAGTAAATTGTATTGACATTTCTGGGAACCGCTACACCACACTTTCAGTGGGTTTTTTTTTAAACTAAGAGGGCTAGTGAATTAGACCTCATTGAGGGATTTTCTCATGGCCCTCATACGATAGACAAGGGGTGCCGAAGGCCAGTCGTGATGATAAAGTGAACTGATTGGATGATCAAGATAAGTGAAACAAGAAAAAGTGTACTCGGAATAGGGTAGGAACTACTGGCATTACGCCCCACCTTACCAGTAATAGGATGATACAAAACATTCGGAAGGTTAAAACTATCAACGGTTAAGATGGACCTATATCAACCATACTCTGCTGCCGTTCTGTATAACCAGGCATTAACCCCCACCCCACAATACCGCTTGATAACATGAAGCATCGGGCGGATTAGTAGTACCAAGGGCAACAAGAGACCTGCGGGGGTATATACAGCCCATGTTATACTATCGGTTTAAACAACCAAGCATTAACCCCACCGCCACAATACCACTTGACCTACCATAACGTACTACATATACCCGCCATATAATAAAACAAAGCAATCGGTTGGTTTATAGTACCAAGCACTAACAGGGGACCGACGGGGGTATATACCGCCCAAACTATACTGCCGCTCTAATCTACCAGACCTAACCCCTATCGACAATACCGTTTGGTCCAGTATTACATACTACCTGTACCAGTCATAGGATAACATGAAGCATCAGGTGGATTAATGTTCACTGCGGTAAACAGCTCAGTTTTGTAAAATAGGACCCAGTCACCAATGCTTGGGGGTGCAAACCCTCTCTAAAATGCGCAGCATGGTTTATTAACGCTCACCCCTGGTCTTGAGTTGATACTCATGTTGTGGTCATGATTAGCCATTGTGTAAAAATATGTGACCTTAAACACCAATAAATAAAACAATAATAAATAGGCGGATCAATAGGACTAAGGGCTAACATGGGACCTGTAGGGGTCCAAAGTGTACATCATATTCTACTACACTAAGTGACCATGCATTACACCCCACCGACCCCACAATAACGTCTGGCCCCCGCATAACATACTACCTGTACCAGTCATGGGATGACATGAAGCATTAGGTCGATTAGTAGTACCAAGGCGTTTCGTGGGACCCACAGAGGTATATACCACCCATACTATACTGTCGTTCTATACTACCAGGCATTACACCCACCCCCATTCCTCAATACCATCTGACCTGCCATAACGTGCCACCTATACCAGTTATAGAATAATAAAAAGTAATCGGTTGGTTAATAATACCGAGGACTAACAGGGGACCTACAGGGGTATATACAGTGCATCCTATGCTCCCGTTCTAAACAACCGATTATAATACTACCTGACCTAGCATTACGAACTACCAATACCAACCATAAGATAATAGAAAGGATTCGGTATGTCTAAACCACCAAGAACTATCTCGCAATACCGCACTGGGCGACCATGCATTACCTCCATCCTCACAATGCAGTTTTACCTGCCTAAAGCAGACGTACAGTTAAAACTAGAAGTCCTGTCACGAATAGTGCGCTTATCAAGGATTAATTGCGCGTTGGAACTGCGCGCAATTGCCATATCGAATGGCATCCAAGGCACTGCAGGTTCTCTTGGTTACTCATAGCAAACACATGCAATGTTTCTGCCGATGGACCTCCGGGTTACGCGCATATCAACGTGCTATTTGTGCGCATTTCATGACAGGACTTCTAGTTTTAACTGTAGGATAATATACTACTCAATGTTGGCTAAACACCAAGTATATCCCACTACCTGTTTTACGTTTTAGTTGAAATATTGTAATGAAAAGTGTATATATTTTTTATTTAATTATATCTTTAATGATTTAAGTACAGAAATTGTGATTTTATTTGTGTTTGACATTATTTTTTTAGCTTTTGAATACGATAACCATGGAAAATGGATATTATTGGTAAAAGAGGAAATTTTTCTATTTGCCAAAAAGTTGACGGAGCGAACTGGTATGGGTTAAGTATCGAGTATGAGACCCATTACTGATAATTACATCTTGACAACGCCTTCTCATGCCCCCAATCGGGCTCCTGGTGGTCCTTTGTGGGATGTTGTTCCATTCTTGGATCATCGTGGTACCAATCTCCTGGACACTTCTTGGCTTGACTGGACGGGCTGAAATTGCAAGCTGCAACTCATTCCAGACATGTTCGATTGGATTGAAGTCAGGGGATCTTGCTGGCCAGTCCATATGCTCAACCGACCCCCCCCCCCCCACTCCTGTCGGTACTTCCCGACAGCATGGGCATCATGAGGACTGGCATTATCGTCCATCAGAATGAATCTATTACCCACTGCACCTGCAAACAATCTGAAGTGGACATCCAGGATCTCATCAATATACCGCTGTGTAGTCAATGTACCGCGTTCAAGGACACAGAGCTCTGTACGTCCATCCCTGCTGATACCGCCCAGACCATGATTGACCCTCCGCCATAGCGTCATCTTTAGCAATGTTGGCTGCATGGAATTCGCTCTTCTGGTCTTCTCCATACCCTAGAACGCCTACCTGTGTGGTCTAGGCAGTACCTTGACTCATCTGTAAAAAAGGACAGGTCGCCAATCTTCTCTGGTCCATCCAACGTGGTCCATTCATATCGTGCCTGGTGGTGGTTCTGGGACAGCGGAATGCGAATACATGGTCTTCTCGGTCGCAGACCACCATCGTGAAACCTTGCCTGGATAGTTTGCGTCGAAACATTTACCCCGGATGCATTCTAACGGTCACTGCGAAGCTGAGTTGCTGTGGCAAAGCGGCTCCTACGGGCCTGAATGATCAAAAACCGATCTTCAGCTGCAGATGTTGCCCTGTCCCTCCCACCACCATGCCGTCTTACTGGTGTGCCATACTGCTGAAATCTTGCCTAGGCTCTGATGGTCACCTGACGATGGGTAACCCCTTGCTCCAACATCCTTACAGTCCGCCACATTTCTGCTTCAGGCAAATGTCTTCTTACATTTGCATTTGGCGCATTCAATCATTAAATCACAAAGGTTTGTGTTGAAATGAAGATTGAATACCCTGCACATGTCATGTACATGTAAACAATACACGAAAACATCATGAAAATCAAGGGGTACATGCTTTCCATGACTGTCACGAAAAGTCTGCCTGTCAAGAGAGCTAATGTAAACACTGAGGACCATCTCAATACATTCCTCAGTCATATTCCCCCAAAATATCGCAAATATGTTGCAGGTAAATTTCACAATAATGTGTCAAATATTTGGTGCTTAGAAAACTTTGAGTAGGTTATAAATGTCCAAGGGCTAAAGGTTTACCTACATGGATATATACCACTACTACCATATCACCCCCCCCCCCCCCCCTCTTACGAGAAGCCCGACACTCCTGGCCGAACAACGTTATATCGGAATGTACTGTGGACAACAAAAGCGGTCAACGTCTCTATGACGTCACGTGCGCATCATTACGTCACGACGTCAATAGCAACGTTAACTGTTTCGCGGGGAAAACTTTTAAGAAAACCCATAATATATACCCATAGCCCCGTGTTCACATATATCACCATATAAACCATAGCATACTATATATGCAATACGTGAACTACTTGCCGGATCTAGCTTGATGGAGTCGTAGTTTTGCACAGGAGAAAGTTGCTCCACCAAAGCTCCGGTTCAAATGGAAATTTAGCACTAGCTGCTCCACCAAAGCTCCGAAAGATGAGGGTCGATCGGGTACATGCTATACTACTACCGTCCTATGACGTCACCTTATCTTTCGACCATAGCAGTTGGGAATTTCCTAGGACGGCCTGTCATTTTTAGATATGCTTTTTCTGGAGATTATATTCTCAAAATCCCCCCTGAAAACCCCGTATAATGAGGCAGCGCGCGTATATAGAAGATATCTACGCTGTTTTAATGAAAATACTACGATTTTTTCAGTAGCTTCCTAAATGACTCAAGCGCTGGTGAAATATAAAACTTTCAGGTCCACACTCATGAGTAAATTCCCGATGTTCACAAAAACATCTTCGATTTTCTTTCTATAAAATGCAAAGTGGCATTTTTCTGCGCAATATTCAGCCGAATTCGACTGCAAACAGTTTCGAGACAATAACAAAAAGCTGCTAATCGTTCCTTCAAGGCGATATCATGCGCCAAAGCGTAACGTCATTTAAGAAGCTACTGAAAAACATTCATCGTGTGGACCTGAAAATATTTTTAGCTCACCGGAAGCGAAACTCAAGGGTAGCTAAACTGATCACTTTCCATTGTTAACTTTACATTATCGACTTCTTTTCACGAACTGCTGGACCAAATTCAACAAAATTTGCTGTGTATGTTCCCTATCATATGTCAATTCAAGTTTGTTCAAAGCAAGTTGACCCGTCCCTCGGTGGGGCCACGCCCAAAAAGTGTGCTTAAATCTTAAAAAATCTTCTTCTCACGAACCAGCAGCAGCAGCAGAGACTTGATATTTTGGTGTGCAGATTTGTTCAAGAGAAGTTCGAGCAGCTATATTTGCCTTCGTTATGGGTATGTGTGTGTGGGAGGGGGGGGGGGGGGGGGCAAGAATTTTCGCCAGGCCCAAAATTTCTATTTTCCAAACCGAGAGGCAGATTTGAACCAAATTTGATATGTGGGCTTATTGGGTCATAAGTACTTAATTTATGCCAACATTTTTTCCCTGTCGCCCCATGGAAACCGCTGGAGCTCAAAATAGAAAAAAATTAAAACGCCCATATCTCCAAAACTGCACGTCACTGAGAATTCTTATTTGGTGTGAAGCTTCCTTAGGACCAACAGAATGGAATGGTAAAAAAAATACTATCGATTTTATTAAGTGGTACTTTTTGGGGACTTTGAAAAAGTGCTGAGTCAGCATTTTTTAACACTGTAGGTAATGGGAAAAACATTTAAAACTACTTTTCTCCTCAACCAATGCTCCAAAAGCTTTCAAATTTCACATATAACATCTTTGGAAGATTGTTTCACAAGTTTATTGAAAGCAATTGCCTGGGCCCATATTTGGGCTCTCTATGAAATATATATATTTATTTTGTCACAAATGGAATCACGAGAGGGTTTTAAGGGTTTGTATTGAAAATTGTGAAATATTTTAAATGATGTAAAAACATCAAAAATGGTGATAAAAATCGAAAAACAATTAAACAACTAAGTCTTAATTTTATTTTTATCTCTACAACATACTTAAATTTCAAAAAAGTCGGCCGGCATTTAATTTTTCGTGTCGTTGATGTCAATAACGGTATTCGAAAATTCAACCAGAGTCCTTCCGAATTTTCCAGGTCGGCTCCATATTTTTAGATATGGTTCTCGCTGGAGGTCCAATTTACAAACTTTGAAAGAGGAAAGCGTGACACTGGCGAAAATATTAAAAAAATACAGGAAAAAAGTTTGACGTGACGTTGTTTTGGGAAAATGTCGAATATCAAAAATCTAAGACATGAGACCACGTATGTTTGTTAATTGCTGATATCTTATGACGTAAACTTATTTAGAAACGTAATTTATCATACGACTCGTCCGTTTTGTTCACTTTAAAACATTTGATATTTTGTTTTCATATTAATCAGTGATAAATACAGCCTTCCGTCAATTTCATTCGTCAATTTCAAAACTAGACAATTTGATTGGCTGAACAAAATACAACTGGGCCACATTTTCATAATTTGCATAATTAGAGTTGTGAGATTTCATTGGTCAATTTCAAAACTGGACAATTTGATTGGCTAAACATAATAAAACTGGGTCACATTTGCATAATTTCAATAGGGAGAATTTACGTTATCTGTCTTATAACCATTTTATAGCATGGGTGGGTTATATTGTATTAATCTTTTACCTACAAAACAAAAACGCCATTCATTTTTTTATATTTTCACTTCTTGCTTCCAAAACATAGGTTATGACCTCTCATTGGAACGAGCTCAACGAGCTCGTTCCAATGAGGGGTCATAACCTATGTTTTGGAAGCAAGAAATAAAAATATTTAGTTATACGGGGATGTTTTTTCCAAGTGCCATCTTCAACTCAAGTTAGGTGATGGGTTAAAAGGGTCATACTAAGTGGCTAATTTGTGCGTGTGTGTATCATATGATAAATAGAATATGAAATGAGGGTTTTTCTCATATAATATTTATGAAACTCGTCCGAATTTTCCGTTTGGGCTCGCCAAAACGGAAAATCTTGGACTCGTGAGCTCACCTGACTGAAAGTCAGGGTGAGCTATTCTGATCACTTTTTGTACGTCGTCCGTCGTACGACGTGAAGGTGATGTTTGGGTCTTTTTCTCCCAAACCACTGTCCACCTTTTAATGAAATTTCATGTGAGAGTTAGTTATATAGGGGCATTTTGATTTTTCCTCAAATTAAGTTGCGGCTCATATTGAGGACGGGGGTGGGGCTAAAACGCCCAAAATATTAAAAAATCTTCTTCTCATGAACCAGCAGTAGCAGAGACTTGATATTTGGTATGCAGCTTCCATTTGAGGTGTAGACACAAGTTTGATCAAGAGAAGTTTGACGGGCAATATTTGCCTTCGTTTGGGAGGGGCAAGAATTTTTGCCACTCCCAAAATTTCTATTTTCCAAACCGAGAGGCAGATTTGAACCAAATTTGATATGAGGGTTTATTGGGTCCTAAGTACTTATTTTATGCCCAATTTTTTTCCCGTCGCCCCATGGGAACCGCAGGAGCTCAAAATAGAAAAAAATTAAAACACCCATAGCTCCAAAACTACACGGCACAATTCTTATTTGGTGTGCAGCTTCCCTAGGACCAACAGAATGGAATGGTAAAAAAAATTGCTATCGGTTTTATCATGGGGTGCTTTTTGGGGACTTTGAAAAAGTGCTGAGTCAGCATTTTTTAGCACTGTGGGTAATGGGAAAAAAATTTAAAACTACTTTTCTCCTCAAACAATGCTCCAAAAGCTTTCAAATTTCACATATAACATCTTCGGAAGATTGTTTCACAAGTTTATTGAAAGCAATTCCCTGGATCCATATTTGGGCTCTCTATGGGAGCTCAAATGTTTAAATTAGTGCAGTGTGAGGAATATTCTTTAAAAATCTTCTTCAGATCTACCAATAAGAATCTTTTGATATTTTGTATGCAGCATCCTTAGGAAGGTAGGGGGGGGGGGGGGGATTCAAGTTTGTTCAAGCCAAGTATCATATTTAGGCTGAAAATTTGGAGCTCCGTTCCGGACTTAGAAATTTTGGACCAAAATCCGGAATTTTTGTTTTCGTTTTTTTATGCGTTTCGGTCAATTTTTAGACAAAAACAATTTTTTTTTTACACTGAAAATTTGGCGTCCGGGTGGGAGTTTTTTGGTTTTTTATGCGTTTTAAGAGGAAGAAAAAATTTAGGCTGCAAATATGTTGTTTGGGAAAAAAATCTGTTTTTTATGCGTTTATCTCAAGTTTGGGACCTGAAAGTGCAGGAACTGAAAATAGAAGGAAAATCCTGTGTATTGTGTGGGCACAATCGCTTCATCTAGTTGGTATATGCCTTTCTTAGAAGGGGCGTATGCAGCGTATTTAAGTCAAGTCCCTGGTTTGATATTTAGACTACCAGGTCAGGTGAGCGATCTCAGGCCCCCCTGGGGCCTCTTGTTTCATAAATATTATATGAGAAAAACACTCATTCCATATCTATAAATAATTGCCGCTTTCATTTCGTTGCCGCTTTCATTTCGCTCTTCGCGAGGCGATGAGCGATAAGCTTCGGCAAGTTTGCATTCAGATCGAGGTCACCAAAGGTCAACCTGAATGCAATTCCACTGTAAGTGTAAATTTTAACTAGTGAAATCCTATTGCTGGCGTGTTCACCGCGGTGAGAGTGTAAAGCTAAAATTTATGCCATAGGCTTTTCATAGAAAGTAATCATGGTATAAAATATTTTACAATTCATATTATATATTTTTATGCAATCTGCCTCACTGAAGGTGTTATATTGATTCAATAAATTAAACTAAACTAAATATAACGACCATATTCTGCTGGAGCCATATTACAGAACAGTTTTAACCCTTTACCCAACGCATACGATATCGGATTTTATTATTTTAAATATCGTTTTAAAACAAAATTCCAAAAAATTCAACAAAACCATATCATGTGACCCCTCACTGGAACGAGCTCATTCTTATGAGGGGTCACTTGATATGGTTTCGTTGAAACTTTAAAAAAATATTTTTTCAACTACTGAATTTGCATATAACGCGGCCGGGTGTGGCCGATTCGTTTGGAAAAGAGTTAAAATCAATTTTTACCTCCAAAACACCCCTGAAACGAGCCTGCCCATCACGTTTTTTTATTCAGGAGATGAGAAATTTTAATTGTTTGTGAAATTCTTTTGCCTCCAAAACACACTAGAAACGAGCTTGATGCGCGGAACTTGACAGGGGACTGACTATATGCAATTTGTACACGAAGAGAGCCCAGTTGGCAAGTTTGGATACACAAATTCAAATTCCTACAAATACACGAGGACATCCTCTCTCTCCTGCCCCTTCTCTCTTCCTCCCTCTTCTGTGAGCTTCTGCCCCCTCCCCTCTTAATCTTGTGGGTCCCATGTTGAGCGGTTGGGCCCCTGAGGTCGGAAGAACGTGATGAATGGCCTGTCTGGTCCATAGAACGAGCCGAACCTGGCGACCACGTTTCCGCTTCCCGTCTCGTGGACTTCTCGAAACGTTTTATAATGAAAATTCCAGTCTGAAGCTACTGTCGTATATACTGTCAGCTGCAGACGTCAAGAAACAAAAAAAAAAAAAAAAAAAAAAAACAGTAAGTACTCCAGCGATCATATCCACACAGGGTAAAAAACATGAGCATTCTGGTTACACGAGGTTAATTCAATGGTGACTCTTAACACATCGAAGATGGTTGCCTGCTTAGAAGTGGAAGCTATATTGCCTTATATTTTACAGCAGTGTACGCGGACGTCAGACTCACCTTTCCCTTTAGTGATATGGTCAAGACAGAATCAATAAGTTAAAAATATGAAGACAACATGCTCTTTTTTTGGCCCTAACACAAATTTAGAGTATGATTTTTAATCATATTTATAATTTTGTAGAGCGTGATTTAGGGTGGAGAAGGTTAATATAATGTTATACACAATGCGATTATGCAAACGATCTGTTGCATTCATCTGTTGATTAGCGTTAATTCATTGACCATAGATCCCGTGATGTTAATCGCTTCTCGGGAATAGATACATTCTTGATTACTGCACACATGTCCTTTCGGCTGAAGAAAGCAGAAGACTCGAAAACATTCAACTGGTGGCTGCAAGATTAGTTACAGTGGCCACAAAGTGAACAAGTGCCTCGAGAAAACAGCCCGAAATTGATTGTGGATGGGAGTCCCTTGAATCTCGATGTAACAAACATAAACTTATACAACTTCATAAAATGTTTTATAAGCTCACACCACCCTACGTGTATAGCCTGCTCCCTCCGCCAGTATGTAGACTACAGAATTATAATCTGAAAAACGCTGTAAACTTAAACCTACCACCATCTCTCTTTGTGTTACGTCACATGGCATTCCTCTACTCAACAGTCGGACTTTGGAATACACTCCCAATTGATGTCCGGCAGATACAACAACCTTTAGCGTTCAAAAATCATCTTACGAGTAACCAAAGGCCGCCTCCATCCCATTTCAACTCTCACTACAATCGGAAATGTCAGATAATGTACTCTAACCTGAGACTTGGATGCAGCAATCTCAGTCAACATTTGTTTAACAATCATATCTCAGTCACTCCTCTTTATACCTGCGGTGAAATAGAGACAAAAGGGCATTACCTCCTGTACTGTCCGCGCTACACAAACATCCGTCCTGAAACGCTTGGCGATCTGACCAGGCAGGTCAAAGTCCCGCCGGAACAAACATAATCGGTACCGGGACGAGACAGAGCCGAAACCGGAACCGGGACAAAACAACAATTGGAAGGCATATCAGATGGGAGACATTCGCATTCAAACCGCCCCAGTCCCCAAGATCGCAAGACAAACATTGGAATTATTCTGCGGCGACATCAAAGTAATCATAAAGCAAAATCTTGCTTTATGATTACTTTGATGTCGCCACAGAATAATTTCTTTGAATTAGCTGATGACGCCTCTTTCGTTGTCTTTAATACGACACTTCAAAAGTCAAAATGGTCGGCCTTATCGAGGTCGTGGTGCAGACAGAACATGCACATGTTGAGTGTTTTGATATGTTCATACACAAATAAGTTAAAAGTATGTCGTGCAAGTGTGCTATACACGATTGTCAGCCTGTTTACCCTCGTTCATTTAGCAATGTCCCCATAAAATAATTTTGTCCCGGTAACGGCGGGACAAACACTTCAGTACCGGTACCGGTTGGAGCATGAGGGAACCGGCGATACCGGTACTGGTACAGGCACCGGTTGACATGCCTGCTTCTGACACGCTAATTCAGAACACTACGCCAATACAACAAATTGTAACATTTTCAAAGCTGTTCAAAAATTCATTGTGCACAGCAAGCGCTTTGACTGACCACTCTGTATTGGACTCAAAAGCAAACTAATGCTTAGCAAGAAAAGTCTTTCTTGTATCATGTTCAGAAACTGTGTCAGGGTTCGTTCGTAATTGGCAGGGAATTCCACAATCTGGGACCCACGATGGAGAACACACGATCATGAGCCTGATTAGATCTGCTAAAAGGCTTAACTAGTTGAATTTGGTTTTTAGATCGGAGACTGCGCGTTGGTTTATATACAGTGAGGAGCTCTTGCAGGTAAACTGGAGCCAGTTTGTGGATACCTTTGAATACTAAGATCAATATTTTGAAATCAATCCTCTGTTTAACTGGAAGCCAATGTAATTGTCTTAAAACAGGTGTTATGTGTTCAGAGCGTTTGGTACCAGTAATTATCCTAGCAGCAGTATTCTGAACTTTTTGAAGCTTCTGAATCAGGCACTGGGACAGCCCCACTAACACTGAATTACAATAGTCTAGTTGTGAGGTGATGAAGGAGTGCACAAGTTGTTAAAGTGCTGACTGGTTAAGATAAGATCGCAGTCGGCCAACATTACGAAGCTGCCAGTAGCATTTTTGACATATTTTATTGATATGGATGTCTAGTTTTAAATTTGAGTCCATAATCAGTCTAATATTCCTGGCCGATTCACTTTTCATAGTGATGTTGTTTCCAACCAGAATTGATGTAACAGAGGGTGTAGGCATGCGAACCCCGGATATCACTAAGAATTCAGTTTTAGAGTCATTCATTTTCAGTTTAAAGTCTATCATCCATTCCCGCACAAGATTTATGCAAGTTTCCATGTTATTGACTGCGGTGAAGGAGTCACTTGGAACAGATGGGTTGAATGTGATGTACAGTTGGGTGTCGTCTGCATACAGATGATATGATATGCCATGCTTTTTAAGAAGGCGACCGAGAGAAGAAGTGTACAGAGTAAACAAGAGTGGTCCAAGAACTGAGCCCTGAGGAACACCACACTTTAACGTCCTGCTTTCTGAACCGATCTTATTGATGTATATTTGTTGACTGCGGCCTTCTAGATATGATGCAAACCACGATAAGACAGTTCCACAAATGCCATGCTGTGTCAATGTCTGCATGAGAATACCATGGTCGACAGTGTCGAATGCTGCTGACAAATCTAAGAGAACAAGCAGTACAACCTTACCCTCAGACACTGACTTAACAATGTGATGATGGTTGCCAGAGACTCTCGGTAAATGTTGTCTCGAAATCATGACATAGTTTTCAGGTTTGGTGTTCTTTTCAATTTTTCTTTTTGTATTTATCTTACTGTTCATATATGATTGTCAGTGTATGTAAAAGTTAAGAGGTTAATCTTCCAAATAAAATATTGTTTAGACTAAGAAAGGTCGAGAAGCTATTTGAGCCAGTACTGCAATCATGGATGTGGGAAACCAGGGGAGTATTCACAACGACCGATTGCCGGTGGGCCTGGGGTGGGGATACGGGCTGTAAACCTGATTTGTCCCGACTGCGACTGCCCAAGTCCTGTCTGAATAATATTCCAACATCATCAAGGTATTACTTTGTTGAAGACATGCCGTGATGATGTACTTGGATAATTACTCAAAAATTTATTAATGAATAAATAAAATATACATGTTTCAGTCGTGTCGAAACTTCTTATTCGGTTATCATGCACTGCACTGGAAGTAACAATTGGTGATGCCGGACCCCAACCAGTCTGAATCGGGTACAGCTAAACCTAGAAGTCCTGTCATGAAATGCGCACAAATAGCACGTATATCTGCGCGTTAATCTACGCGTTATGACCATAGTAAGGCTATCAAATTATGTACATATGGCCTGTGTACAAGCAGTGTTTCAGCCAATGGACCTCCATTGGCAGAAACATTGCCTGTGTTTGCTATGAGTAACCAGGAGAACCTGCCGTGCTGTGGTTGCCATTCGATATGGCAACTGCGCGAAATTCCTACGCGCATTTAAGCCCAGATAAGCGCACAGTTCGTGACAGGACTTCTAGTTTTAACTGCACTACGGACTTCAATTTGTATGATCTACTGTGTGTGTGATACAAGTCTAAGTATCAAATCTAGTCTTTTGAGAAAGGACACGTTTACCAGCCAGAGAAAATTAATATCTTGGGCCTAAAAATAAAAAATCTGTTTATCAGACCCTCCTGCATAGTCATTTGGGCTGCCACATGCTCTCTTTTCATAACCAATGTAAACTTTAAAAAAAAAAATTAAATGGTTTTTGTTTGATATTTTACCCAAGATAAAAAATGACGAATTTGTCCCTCGAGTGCAAGAAGGCTTTTCAATGCTTTAGCATTGCAAAGCTTTCTTTCTCTCAATGGATGAAATACACTACCACCCATGCTATTCGGTTGATGAGGAGGCCTGAAACATAAACCAAGAACATGAACTTTTGATGGCAAAGAAATAATTACAGAAATAAAGAATAAAAAAAATCTCTCGCCCGCATGCAATGTTGCAAATAATTGCCTGAGAAACAGAAGATCTACTTTGTGGGACCTTACGGTTCTTTCTCTAAAGCATTGCAAAGCCTTCTTGCTCTCAAGGGATGAATTATACCACCACCCATGCTATTCCGTAGATTATGAGGCCTAAAACATATACCAAGAACAAGAACTTTTGATGGCAAAGAAATAATTACAAAAGTACAAAATAAAACAAAATGCTCGCCTGCATGCAATTTTGCAAATAATGGCCTGAGAAACAGAAGATCTACTTTGTGGGGCCTTAGAGAGCCCTAATCCCGACGAAAAGGTCATGAATGTAAAAGTACTGGGGACAGGGTTACACCCCCATTACACTTAATAATTACACACCACTCTCTTTTCGAGAAAGGTCAAGACGTTATTTGGACCAGTTCTGGAATCAGGGGTGTGGCGACCAGAGTCGTAATAAAGATGACTGATTGGAGTGGGGAGGGAGGTAAACCTTATTTGTCCTGGCGCGATCTCCCAACTCCCGACTGAATAATATTCCTTAAAAATATGTTGAAGGCAGTCCTTGATGATGTAGTTGGAATTATATTTTTCCAGAATTTATTAGTGAATAAATAAAATATACATGTACTAGTAAAGTCGAAACTACAGCTGAAACGGTTAAGGAGTTTTCTTGATCGATTAATCACGTGGATTAACCTTCGTTAACCGATTAATCACTTGTCCAAATAGATATCTGAATAATTGCCATAGCGTTGATGATTTACAGCATGAACCCTTTACCCAACGTAACAAACAAAACCGACTTGGCCTCTTTACAAAAATCTCCATTCAAATTGATTATGTTTTCAATTTTTGTCTCAAAAACATAGCTTATGACCCCTCGTTGAAACGAGCTCGTTCCAATGAGCGGTCATAAGCTATATTTTTGAGACAAAAATTGAATTTGCTTTAGTAATTTATGAATTTATTTGCAAGTATCGTCTGCTACCCGCAAAAGGTAAAGGGTTAAAAATGACCATTTCCAGCTACTGATACAGTATGATGATCATGCAAGTAAACAAGTATGTCAGCGAGTAACTTGCATGCCTTTCTCTGTCTCATATAGTTGATGTGAGTCAGTGTGACAATGTTTGCCTGTTTTGGAGCAAGTTTGTTCCTTTGTTGGCCCATATAATACAGTAGTTCAAAAGTAATGTTTAATCGAACAATTACTTTTTGGATCGAGCAAGATGTCGATCATTGATTAATCGATTAATCGGTTAACCGTTCAGCTCTTGTCGAAACATCTTATTCAGTTAACAGTTACTGCACCGGTAGTCCAAATTGATAACGCTGGGCCTTTGCTAGTCCGAAACGGGTACTACAAGCTTCAATTTGTATATGATCTTCTGTGTGTGTGATCCAAGTATTAAATCTGTCTGAGAAAGGACACCATTACTGGAAAGAGGAAATTAATACCTTAGAAGTCCCTAATCCTGACGAAAAAAATCCGAATATAAAATTACTGGGAATGGGTAGCGATAAGGGTGGATGTTACACTTTCATAGTTACGACCTTGATAGCGAGAAGGGGGATGTTCTTCCCCCGAGTCTTGAAGAAAATTAAATTTTTCAATTGTACTCGCAAAAAGCTGGAAATTCGAAAGTCCGCTTGGTCAAGTTTGGTGGGATGTTCTCCTTTTTGGCTGGAATGTAGCACAATTGCATTGATTTTCTAACCCAACGCAGGATAATATTCCGGAAGTTATGGGGCTCATTCCGAATGTCAGACTCGAAAATCATCTGACTAGCAGTTGGGTACAATTCAGTCTCCCAACATTCTTATAATTTTTGGGCTAACGGTTGGAATGTTACCAACGGTGGGTGGGGAAGGAAGAATGTGATTTGAAATTCCATCCCTGCCCGTTCAGGACCCTCCCGAAGCTACATCTCTGGCTGGAAGCAGGGGCGTTGCGAAGATGACGATTGGGGGTGGGGGTGGCAGATAGAAAGTTTCCGTTATGTGGTACGCATTTCAAGATGCGTCCTTTTATTTCTTTACGACCTCGAGACGACGTTGGGTGTTCTGAAGGAAAAGGTAACATAACAGGAGCGGAAACATTCAGGGCAATAAGAAGCAATCTGAATATAGGGCGGAAAGTGGGTGGCGCGTGAACAGAAAAATAATATCAACAATAAGCTGTTTTATTACACGCCTCTTCTATGTAATCCTCATCTACAGCAACACTAAATTGTGCGGAAAATGAAAATATGTTCCGCACAAAAAACGGAAATCGTTGATGCACTACTTTAAAACAGAAGCGAAATTTCAGTGATATTTTCTACATCCACTGAATCCTCAAAATAAAACCTCAAGAGCTCGAGCTCTTACCCGAGCTTGTGAGCTTAATTAACCGTTATAGGCTCACTTCGCAACACCATTCGGATGACGAGTTCAAGTTTATCTAGCAAGGGGATGATGACGATGTCAAATTCGATGTGGTATAGTATAAGTATGGTGATGCGGGAAGGAATTTACGATTTGTGTTGAAGACAATACAAATCGTAAATTTGTAATATTCAAGAGGTAGTGCAGTTCCAATATCGTATTGTATGATTAGTGTGGTGACGTTTAGAATACGTCGACAATCGTAGTTAGAAAAGGAGTCGTTTTCGTTTGATATATTTGATCAATTGTTTTGAACGACCCTCCCGTCAACTTTCCACCAACAACTGTGTCTGATCAAGAAAAAAAGGGAGTCGTTGCCGAGATGTATTTCACCCGTTTTATCGTTAAAAGAGAATTGTTTTGGACAAGTGGTATGTCGACGTAAAAAGCTTAATGTCTTGGCTGCTGTTGGATGACATCAATATCGCGACTACTGATGTAATGCTTCGCTATCAGGTGGTTAGAAAAAGAGCTTTTTTCTCATTTTCATTCAGTCATACGCTGACACACTGTAAACACTGTTTTTTGTTGTCGCTGTATTTATATAACGCCACCTGTCTTAAAATATTTTAACTCCTGTTGTAAAAAACAAAACAAAACAACTTTTCCACACGTGCGTTTAGAATGTTTACATATCTTTTCTAACACGTGACAAATGGTTTTATTTGAATTTAGTCAAGGTTATACTCGTTTAGTTTTGTAATGTCTTCTCGACGTGGGCATTTTGTCCTAAAAAAAAATAGTTTGGATTGACCCTTTTTCGGAAATGGTGAAATAGGCTATCCTCAATATGTAGAAACGTTAGAAGATCAACTTATAGTTTTTAGCTCAACTTTGACGAAGTCAAATTTGAGCTATTGTCATGGCCCGTCGTCCGTCTGTCCGTCTGTCCGTACGTCAACAATTGGCTATGGCTCGGGCTAGAGGTCGTATTTATGAACCGATCTTTACGAAACTTCTTGCGTACCTTTGTTATGACCCTGGGACGGGAACGAGTGTTTTTAGGTGTGGTCCGAAATTCAAGATGGCTGCCAGCGGCCATTTTGTACCGATGATGCAAAAATCAGTTTTTTGTACAGAACTTCTGTATGAAAGTTCTGATTTGAATAAAGTTTTGTATAAATGTTTAGTTCCATGGGATACATCACATATAATACGGGTTTTTTTCTCGTGCGTAAATTATGCAAATTAGACTGACTTTGATTTATTTAGTGTTACTTTCAGAGCTGTAAGTGCCAAGCTGCTATGGCTCGGGCTAGAGGCCGTATTTATGAACCAATCTTTACGAAACTTCTTGGGTACCTTTGTTATGACCCTGGGACGGGAACGAGTGTTTTTGGGTGTGGTCCGAAATTCAAGATGGCTGCCAGTGGCCATTTTGTACCGATGATGCAAAAATTATTTTTTTGTACAGAACTTCTGTATGAAAGTTCTGATTCGAATAAAGTTTTGTATAAATGTATAGTTCCATGGGATACATCACATATAATACGGGTTTTTTTCTCGTGCGTAAATTATGCAAATTAGACTAACTTTGATTTATTTAGTTTTACTTTCAGAGCTGTAAGTGCCAAGCTGCTATGGCTCGGGCTAGAGGCCGTATTTATGGACCAATCTTTACGAAACTTCTTGGGTACCTTTGTTATGACCGTGGGACGAGAACGAGTGTTTTTGAGTGCAGTCCCAAATTCCAGATGGCTGCCAGCAGCCATTTTGTACCGACGATGCCGAAATCTGTTTTTTTGTACAGAACTTCCATATGAAAGCTCTGATTTGAATAATTTTTTGTATGAATGTTTAGTACCATGGGATACATTACATATATTACAGGTTTTTTTCTTGTGCGTAAATTATGCAAATTAGGCTAACTTTGTTACTTTCAGCACTGTGAGTGCAAATCCCAATACGGCTCGGGCTAGAGGCCGTATTTATGAACCGATCTTCACGAAACTTCTTGGGTACCTTTGTTATCACTGTGGGACGAGAAGGAGTGTTTTTGGGTCCAGTCTGAAATTCAAGATGGCCGCTAGCAGCCATTTTGTTCAAAATTAAGTGCAATCAGATTTTTGCGCAGAACTTCCAAATGAAAGATCTGATTTGAATAAATTTTTGTATGAATGTTTAGTACCATGGGATACATTACATATAATACAGAGTTTTTCTCGTGAATAAATTATGCAAATTAGGGGTCCGGGTGGGACTTAGAAAATTTTGGACCAAAATCCGGAAATTAGTTTTTTGTGTTTTGATGCATTTTGGTCAATTTTAAGAAGAAGAAGAAAAAATTTTAGTCTGAAAATATTTTGTTTGGGACTGAAAATTTCCACACAAAAATAATCATCTACAATGATTGGTCTTAATCTGTAGTCCATTACAGTCACCTTGTAATTCTTTTATTATTGTTGACTGGGCCAAAACAAATACTAATTCCTGTCATATTCATTATTCAGTTGTCTTGGTCACAGCAAGTACTAATTCCTGTCATATCCAAGTTGAGCTACAGAGTCAATGACTCTTTCATTTATTGACAAATCTATGGTTCAGTAAACAGAGTTATTATTGAAGGAAACATCTTAAGGCGTGACTTGTTAACAAGCGAGTGCATCTCTAATTAGCATAACAATCATATATATTGAAAACATACTTCATGTTTGAACACAGATATAAAAAATGAATGATGCATCAGATTCAACTTGTTGTTTGTTCAATTTAATATGTTCCATAACTACCTTTTCTTAATACTTTCGATTTCAAGATGGTCCAAACTCCACCGTTATAAGAAGGGAAAAAATATGCTTTTCATAATATCCTTTTCAATAGCTTTAATTTGATAGGTCACACGACTATCTTCTCGAAACTTTTGATTTTCTGATCGGTGTTAACCCCATCCCCACGGCGAGGGTGGAAAATGTCATTTTTGTAATGTATTCATCAAGCCCTTCATATCAGTACCTCACATGATTGGATTTGTAAAAAGGAAAACGTTTTTCGGCTCTGGTCGTGACCCCACCCCCACATAAAATGAAAAATGTCATTTTCGTAATGTATTCATCGAGCCTTCATATCAGTACCTCACATGCCTGACTTTGTATAAAGAACGAGGTTTTTCGGCTCTGATCATGAAAATTACGATCTTCTTAATCCACTCGTAGAGACCTTCAATTTGATAGGACACGTGACCACCTTCTTGAAACTTTCGATTTTTTCTGATGGGCGTGACCCCCACCCCCACATGAAATGAAAAACGTCATTTCTGTAATGTATTCATCGAGCGCTTCATATTAATACCTCACATGCCTGGATTTGTAAAAAGGAAGACGTTTTTCGGCTCTGGTCGTGACCCCACCCCACGACGAGGGTCAAAATTACGATTTTCTTAATCCACTCGTCGAGACCTTCAATTTGATAGGTCACGTGACCACCTTCTCGAAACTTTCGATTTTCTGATGGGAGTGACCCCCACCACCACATAAAATGAAAAACGTCATTCTGTAATGTATTCATCGAGCCCTTCATATTAATACCTCACATGCCTGGATTTGTAAAAAAGGAAGACGTTTTTCGACTCTGGTCGTGACCCCACCCCACCCCACCCCACGACGAGGGTTAAAATTACGATCTTCTTAATCCACTCGTAGAGACCTTCAGTTTGGTAGGTCACGTGACCACCTTCTCGAAACTTTCGATTTTTCTGATGGGCGTGACCCCCACCCCAACATAAAATGAAAAACGTCATTTCTGTAATGTATTCATCGAGCCCTTCATATTAATACCTCACATGCCTGGATTTGTAAAAAGAAAGACGTTTTTCGACTCTGGTCGTGACCCCACCCCACGACGAGGGTTAAAATTACGATCTTCTTAATCCACTCGTCGAGACAATCAATTTGATAGGTCACGTGGCCACCTTCTCGAAATTTTCGATTTTCTGATGGGTGTGACCCCCACCCCCACATAAAATGAAAAACGTCATTCTGTAATGTATTCATCGAGCCCTTCATATTAATATCTCACATGCCTGGATTTGTAAAAAGGAAGACGTTTTTCGACTCGGGTCGTGACCCCACCCCACGACGAGGGTTAAAATTACGATGTTCTTAATCCACTCGTCGAGACCTTCAATTTGATAGGTCACGTGACCACCTTCTCGAAACTTTCGATTTTTATGATTGCGTGACCCCCACCCCCACATAAAACGAAAAACGTCATTTCTGTAATGTATTCATCGAGCCCTTCATATTAATACCTCACATGCCTGGATTTGTAAAAAGGAAGACGTTTTTCGACTCTGGTCGCGACCCCACCCCACGACGAGGGTTAAAATTACGATCTTGTTAATCCATTCGTCGAGACCTTCAATTGATATGAGTGGTATGTCTCGTATGTTTCAGGGAAAGGTTGGATGACCCCGGTGGATGACCCCGGAAGTGACGTAATGTCACGTGACGTAGTGGCGCCATGTTGTGACGTCATCTCCATAGTGATTCGTGGTGTGAGTGCGCATGCGCAGCGCATGTTGTTAGGGTGATACGTGTTTCCGTCGTCCATTTTGTATACTGGAGGCCGCCATCTTGATTTCTATGGTAGCACGTGATTGCTATGTTACGCAATTGTTCTGCAATAGGACGGGGTATGTTTTGAGGGTGTGTTCCTTTGTAGAAGAGTAAATCTAATTACCACAAACAACCCGACAATCCATCCAAATCACCAAAATCCACCCGAAATCACCGAAATTGACTGTATTTTCCCATTTTATCGGTTTAGCACGTAGTGCTATAGTACTAAGGGGTACAAGGGGTGCATTCGACTGAAGTGGAGTAATTTTCTGGTTCGGATTTTTCCAGAATCCTCATTTAATTACCCAAATAAACCTGTCAAGTTATATTATTTCGAATTCTTTCAGAATCCCTTTTTTTTGGATCCCATGACGTGTTTTTTCCCTATTAAGAGTAGCACGTAATACCGAGGGGATGTGTTCGTTTGAAGTGGAGTAATGTTCCCATTTTTTTGGATCCCATGACGTTTTATTTCCCTATTAAGAGTAGCACGTAGTGCTATAGGACAAATTTACCCAGAAATCCTCTGCTTCTACTTGGAACTATATTTTTATAAATTCCTAGGCTCTGTTTTTAGTAACATCCTTAACTGACCCCCTAACTAATTGTTAGGGTCTATATTTAGCAATTTCTTTAAATGACCCCCCCCCCCCTAACTACATGATTTTAAATAATAAAATTAATGAGGATCTACCCAACAGATGTGTCGTACGAGGTCTAATTTACTATCCCTCATTTTGATTTTTCTTTGTACTTCGATGGAAAGTTTAAAAAAATAACAACACTAAATATAAATTTAAATTTCTTTTATTCAACAACAAAAATACATCTTTTTATGGTATGTAGATTGTCAGATATTCATAAACAGTCTTTCTGCAGATTGGACATCTTCTCAGTGGTTTACAGCAGTCTTTGCACAGGCACAAATGGTTACATGGTCACGGAGCGACATTGGCTTCAGCTAATAAACACACACTACATTTTGTCCTCCGTGAATCTTCTTCTTGAAATGATGTGTCCATTTCTTCTTCTTCTCTGATGGCCATTTCTTCTTTTTTAACGTCCATGAATTCAGGTGGTAAATTATGAATGTAATAACAGACTGGAGAATATTTTCTGTGTTCTTCTATAACATCATCTTCTGTTTCCCAGAAACGAACAATAATACCACAATGAAAACATTGAGTTCTGTCTCCTGTCCCCAAATAAAAGAATCCAGCTTTTGTCAGTTCATTCGGGGTTTTCACACTTTCACTTTGTAACATGAATTGAAATGTCTTGAGACGATTTTCCTCCAATGCATACTTGATGTGTTTTGGTGGCCTTTGTTCTGGTGTCTTTCTTATTTTTTCTTCTCCACGTAATAACTGCTCCAGTACCGGTGGCGGAACATCACGAAAATACGTTTCGAATGAAACGCTCATTCTCTCTACAAAGTCTCTTGGATTTCTTGTTTCTTGGTTTCTTGATTGATAATCATTCAGTGCCATCCTGATCAAACATGGAATAGTGAACATTCTTCAATCCTTTTTATCTTCATTCTTCTTTGGTTTTCTTTCTCTTTTTGGTTTGGGTTCTCCTATTTCAAGACTTCTCTTCTTTGCAATATCCACTGCTTTGGTCACTTGTTCCCAATCTCTGGTGGTAAACTGGAACCCAACGTCGTTATTGAACAGTTGAATCTGTAAATCGTTGTTAAGTTTGAAGACGGTCACATTAGTAGACATCCTTCTTCTTTGGCTGTCGAAACACAAATGAGCTGAACACCAAGTGCACCAGTTTTTATAGTTTTCCTTCAATGCAGCGACATCTAGTGACTGGTTTCCTCTATGACGTCATTAACCAACACATCATTATCCGTTAGATCAGTGGTAAACATGTTGGACAGCGATGTTTCAAGTAAAACAGACAGTATTGTCCACACACTGGTAATGGTCCTTGAAGGCGTTTCGTATTATACTTCCAATATCTGGAATTCTTCTTCAGGAAATTCTCGAATGGTCTGTGTTGTGGTGGTAATCCATAGGAATCAAAGTATTCTGCGTTGTGGTGACTCACAAAGAGAGCCACCCAATGTTCTCCTTTTCTGTGGTCTGGATCCGTGTTGGCTATCAAAGCCACTGGTCTGTGATCTGGTAATCTTCTTGGTAATTTGTTTCTTGAAAATACACCCAAACATATTCTCTTCAAACAACTATCTGATCGAAGTGCATTCTCTAACTGCAACGTGTTCATGTTGAGTAATCGAAGATTACTTGTCTATTCTTATCCACTTCTATAATGTTCTGGAATTCTGCATACACCAGTACGTTGATTGTGGTTGGTAATGGGTTTTCGAAATGGACTTCTAGTCTCAAGTTTCCTCTCTTCACCAGATCGAAGTGTTGTCCATGTGATAGATCTGGAGTCAGGTCGAATACGAATAGGGTGTATCCATTTATGTACTCTTCCCGGCTGATGTGGTTTCCTTCATTCTCATACATTTGTCCAGTTCCTTGGAACAGAGTTGCATAACATCTCGCCACTTCTTGTTGTTCGAATCTAGGTTGTAATGGTTTGGCTGGAATCTGCTGCCCATCCACGTACAATGCCAAGTAATTGATTTTGTAGTTCTTGAAATTATATGGATTCTTTGAAAAGTTTCCATTGACAGCATCGTTGTCTACACATCCCACAACGATGCGTTTAGGTAGTTGGCCTAAAAATAAGTTTTCTTGTGTGATGCTCAGATTTCCTTTCGGCACTGAAAACACCTTGGTTTCCACACGATCGATAGGATATTTTGCAGTTGCTTTTGTTAGTGCTTTCTCGTGAGCCATTCTCACGAATGATTGGAGTCTCTCTTTGCGTACAAACATGGATACATCTAGAATTTTGATCTTGTATGTAGCGGTATCGGCCATCAATGCGAAAGCATCTTTGGCTCTATTCATTTTAACATGAACATTAACTCCATTCAGCAAGTAACGAGTTTGGAAAAACATGTCCAAATGTAATCTTCCAGTCATGTCCACGATTTTACTTTTCTCTATAAATTTCTTTCGAAGAAGAAATCCCTTGTTATCATCTGTCAAATCTCCCATGTGTCCGGCCGTATCCTTGTACCATAATGCATTAGTCAGTTGTGACTTCTTGGCAGCTGGGCCATAACTCAACAAAGTTTCTATGAAAGCTCTGTAATGATAAGTGTTGTTGGAAGGAGATACCAGTTTTTCATTCAAGCTGATATCGATTTGATTAAATAAGGAATGCATCCATAAATTGACTGGGCCCACTTTGGCATCGGGTGCAATTGATGCCCCATTGGAATCTACAACCGTTGCTTTAACATACAAGTATGTCTGTGCCAAATTCAAATAATCATCTCCTAATCCTAATCCTGCAATGTGGAATTCTATTGGACCACTGTTTCCTATAGTCGCCAAAGGCCTGTGTTCTACCCATTGCCCGTGTTCCACACTAGTCTGTGTTGGTGGTATGGAAAACAAGTCGAGTTCGCTGTTGACACACTCACAAGATTTTTCATTAATGAGAGACATCATGCACCGAGATGGTCTTGGGTCTGAACAGTTCTCCTTCTTTTTGTCGATTTGCTAGTTTTGCGTGGTGCGGGCCTTTTTGTACTTTTCCTACCGGGTGGTTTTGAACCACCAACTACTTCATTCCAAGCTCCTGCACCAGCCTCTTCGACTCTTTTGATTGCTGCCTTTTTTACATTTTTCCCTTCAATGACATCTTCGGCAAAGGCTGCTCCTTTTCTCAATAACTGTTTTCTCACGGTCCTGGCTGTAGTTTTCAATAAAGGTAACATCATATTCTTCAGTCCTCCCAATATACTTCCCAAACCATATCCTCTCTGTATTTGAGCTCCAGAAAAAGCCGGTAGACCATTCCCAGCTTGTTTCGTGTAATATTCTTCATATAATTTGGACTTACAACAGTAAGTCATGTTTATGTGAAATGAAGAGATCTACGATTTCTGAAATGAAGTGTCACTGTCACTTTCCCGAACTCGAATGGTACTATGGCTCCTGTGTCACCCCTTATATACACCTGGACGGTACTGAAATTTTTTCGTTCTACTGGTACATAATACACATTCTCAAATGTTTTAGAGATGATATCCCCATATTTCCCACGGACGGGTACGATACGAAGAAGTGGTATTCTTGTATCTCCTACGACTTGGTCACGAACCAAGTCACAATATACATAGAGTGAATAAAATCCTTGGTTGACATCGGCAACTCTGGAAGAATTGTAAGTTCCTGATTTAAAAACACACTCATTAACCCCCAAAATATTTTGAAGAGTAGGGCTCAATGTGACCACGACTCCATCACGTACCGTGATACGAACTTTACCAGTCACTCTATCCAGTTCAAAAGCTACTTTATTGTGACGAGGCAAGAGTAATTCTTTAACACCATTGATAGCTCGTATCACATCAATGGGATCCGAATAACGACCTTCCTTGAGAGTAAGTCGGTAATTCTTTTTCGAAGACCAGAACACTGTAACGAAAGCTTCTTCTCCACGAATATTGAACCAAGTATTTGGATACTGAATCTCTGCCAGACCTACTTCCCATTCTCCCGTGAGATTCACTGGTTGTGATAACTGAGTGGTGTACGTAGTCAACGTGTTTTCTGGAAACACGTTCATAGAACTATTACTTGGTAGAGTCAAATAAAACATTACTTTTTCTTAATGGTTGGATTTGGTAACAAATATCCTATGCTACTACTCAAGAGAGCAGTCCACAACTTGCTGTCTGTGTTTTCGAGAGTGAGATTAACGACACTGGTAATGATGATGACATACAAAATAATTATTTGTGAAATTTTTACAAAAATTTACCAAACAGAGGCCAAGAACCGTTCGATCCTTCTTCCATTTTGAAGAAACTTCAGAGGTTCACTTCCTTTTATAGGTGAGCTGACTCTGTTTGATCCACGAATTGAACGAAGTTGGGTATCCCAACCACTTTACGAACAATTCCCTTTTCTTACCTCGACCACGTTTCTTGAGTACGTGTTCGATTTTGTAAATAGTTTTATGTGAAACTCGCTGAAGCTCTTCAGTGTAGAATGACCCTTTCAGTATTTCTCCATTATCATCTTGTAACATGTATGTGACTGGATGTCCTTTCTTGATGGCTACTACTGTGAATAACTCTTCGGTCCAATTGGGCAAATAACCTTTCTCAAAAGTTTTCTTAACTTTATTGATTCACACTCTATCTCCTACTTTGTACTTTGGTGTCTTGTGTTTTATGGGTGGCCCATACAACCTTTGCCAAACCTCTTCTTGATTTTCAAAGTTCACGGCGATGGGGGCCATACCTATACTGCGATGATGAGAATGATTATATGATTTCACCAAGTTTTGAAGTGGAAAAGTTAGTGTATTGTTCTTGGTAAAATATTTCCACATTTTGGTTTTCAAAGATCTATTGAATCTTTCTACTATGGAACATTTTGTTTCCACATTTTGTGTTGTGAAAAAGTCGACTTTGTGATCTTTGAGAAAATTCTGAAATTTTCTGTTTAGAAATTCTTTGCCTTGATCAGTTTGTAATTTTTCTGGTTTACGACCTTGTTTGAAAATTTTACTAAAAGCTTTCACGATGGAATCACCAAGTTTGTTTTGTAATGGTATCACCCAAGCATATTTACTAAACACATCTATACATGTCGACAAAAATTTTATGTTTTTGTTGAATTTACTTATGTTTGAAACATCTACCAAGTCAGCTTGCCATTGTGCATCTATACCACTAACTATTACTTTTCTTCTACGAAATGTACGACGAACAGGTTTGTGAAGAGTGTATGTGTCTTGAGTCTCTAACCATTTTACAACTTGTTTGGTTTTTTTCTTGGACGTTCTACGGAGAGCGTCTACACCACCAAAACTACCAGGCACTTCAGAATCATAGTACAATGCTTCCATGACTGCCTTGTTCAAGTGTCAACTCTATTTATACCATTTTTTCGGTCCACTTTGGCGTTTCTGTTTTCTTTGGTTGTTTTGGTTCCGACTTTATCGGTGCCTGTTTCATAAAATCCCAACGTTCTTTATGACCAATTAATTCTTGGGGTATGTTACTATCTCTCAAAGCTTCGGCCAACATTTCCCATCCCTTTGGTTGGAAAGATTTTCGTCTTCTAAGTAAATCGTTTAGAAGATCTGTTACATTCGACACTACCACTGTTTGATCTTTGTAGACTAATTCACCCTTCTCATTCCAAGATATATTTGGGTCACTTCTAATACGATTCAACAACAACTTGCCCTTTCTCTTCATTGCCATAGGCACAGAATCGAGAATGTCTTCGTCTTTATTATCTTTCTCGAATTCGACTTTTAATTGGTCGAGGAGCCATTACCTTTTGTTGAAATGTCAAGTATCTTTGTAAAATTTGATTATATTGAGTCATCTTTTCATCAGCCGAAAGAAAAGGGGCATCGAGAATATCTCTCATTTCTCTATCCAGTGATGAAACAGCCAGTTCATTCGGTTGTCTTGGAGTCTCTTGTAGACGTTACAATAACCTTGGTTCTACCAAAGCCATCTTCTTTGCATATTCCATCATCCAAATATACCTTTAACAGCACCCAATAGTACAGGAGGTAGCAATGCCCCCAAGAATCCCCCTTTCTGCAAGATTTGTCTCCTCTTTTTGTCAGAGGTACCTTTGTTTGCCACTGCCCTCACTAGTTGTTTCTGACGAACGAGTTTGGTTCTCTGAGCTTTGGTCAGAGGTACTGCTCCCTTCAGTATATTCGAGGCACAGTCACACAAACAAGTTATCAATTCTTTGTTTGCATGTTTTAGTATGGATTTGACGAGTGCGGGTTTCGATTTAATAAGAACCTTGAGAAGAGCGATGTTGCGCTTGAGACGGTCAGACATGCTTCTGACTCGACTTGTTGCTCCCCTTTTATACTTTTCGGAGGTACACATATTGGGTTTCCCCAGGAAAAATTTGACTTCTTAATCTCATGTGTTCTGGAGTCTCTTGTTTGAGATCTATTAAAAGGTAACCATATGGTGTCGAAGTGGCATCTTCAAAAACTTCTCTCAGAAACTTGGAATGACCAGGATACATCTGTGCTGCCAAGTGTGAGATCTGAGAACGATCCCTAGGGTTTTTAAACAAGATCATGTAACGACTATTGAGAGCTACAGTCCTATGGACTTTATTTTTATCGAATAAATTTTGAACAATGTAGATCACACTAATGTTACGGTGATGACTACCTTTAGTAAATAATCTAGACACTCGAACATCGGCATCGAGCATCAGATCATCCAATATGACTAAACTATCAGATTTTAATTCTTGAGGGAGACCCTCTACGAATTCTACTTGGGGTAAAGTATTGTATAATGGTTGCCATTCACTATAACACCAAATGATGTGACTTGGGACAGGTGATATAATATTTTGAATGTTTTGAATAACCCGATTTACAAAGGATGATTTACCACTACCCGTGGGACCACACAATAAACAAGTGAATGGATGCTTCCAACGAGGATCCATCTTTGTTGTTCTATGTGGGTACTACTTCCCTTTTATACCTTTTGGGGAGGTGGCCCCCACTGAACGTGGGGACTACTCCCCCTTTTATACCTTTTGGAGAGGTGGTCAATATGAAATGTCATCCAAAAAATATTTAAAATTGGTGGCTCTCTGACATACTGGCTGGGGACAGTTTAAGTTTGTTTGATATTTGTCAAGAAGATAAACATCAAATAATTTAAGCGTCATTACCACCTTTTTTTCTTGTTTCTTCATTTTATACTTTTTTTCTTCTTTTTTTCTTCTTTTTTTATAAAAATTTACAACATCTATTTACATCTTCAATTAGAATCCAATTGTAACAGGTTTCTTGATGGTCATAAATTCAATCACCAAATCCATAATACAACGTCTCTGTTCATTTGTGAGAGGTTTTTCGAACATATCTTCATATTCTTTCTGTACTGGTGGTGGATTCATTCCAGAAGTATTATGGTGCCACAGTAGATGAACATCATTCTTGTTTTGTTAACTCTTTCAAGTGCGTCACTAAAACATGTTATAATCATCTCTTCTTCAGACATCATTAGGCATACATTATGCTGAATCTGACTTGGGTGATCGACTGTACATCCATAGCATTTTTCTTTCATTACAGCGTCAGTGTTCTCTTCGACATAATGAGCATATGCCAAGCAAAGTTCATGCTGCAAGCGAACTTGCCTGAGTTCACTATCAATTTCATCAAAGATCATTGGTCGTGGTTGGGTTATTCTCACTGTGATCTTCTTCTTCTTCTTCTTCTTCAAAGGTGGTTCTTGAATTGGTTTTTTGAAGTCTTCATGGTTAGTAGGTTTAGTGTCTTCAGTTAAAGTTGTTTGTTGGGTTTTGATGGCTGCATCTACTTCTTCTATTTGAGATTTCAAGGCATTCCATTCTTCTAAAGATAGAGCAATACCAGTCTTCGTAGGATAAGGTTTCTGGTCTTTTCCCTCAAAGTATCTTCTGAGATGAATCTTCAGTTCACCCTGGTACTGGGTGACGTTAGCATAAGTCTGCTTGGTGCCAATTCGGAACATCTTCTCTGGTCAATGGTTCGATCGTGAATGATGCCAAGTCCATGCTTTGTCTAATCTTATATATCTTTGACGGACATGATTGAAAACATCTCCCCAGTTGAACAAATTTTGATTGAGTTTTTGATTCTTGGTTGGGGTTTGTGTTTGTTTCCTATAGGATTATAGGTTAAAGTTGGAAAATTTAGAAAATTAGTATAGAAGTCAATGGGAAAGAAACACAATGAGAATACAGAAATTTGATTGGTTGATTAACTTCGATCTGATTGGTCAGTTTGGCGATCAAACTGCAATCTTGATCCTTAAACTGTAGGATATGGCCCTCTGCATTTTATACTGGCTTGGGACAGGTCAAGCTACAAACCTCTGTCCAATGGAGATAAGTCAAATAGCTCGAGTGCATTCCCACCCCCTACAGTTCGTATCCTCTTTGAGGGAATTTTTTTTTTGTTCATCAAAAAAGAAAACGAAAACAACATGTCCAACTTAGCAATTTAGTTTTTCTGTCATAAAAATTTCTCATTTCTTTTAAATATTCACAACAGAGAATTTCTTAGTAATGATGATGATGATGATTTATTCCTTTGGTTATACAATAGGGGTAGCCTAAAAGACACCAGGAATCAACTTTAAAAAAATGAAATGAAACTAAAAAGTAAAGAAGTATCATCTGGTTCCAATAGGTGTAACCTAAAAGATACCATTAATCAACATGTCTTTTAAAATAAATGGAACTAAAAAGTTTTGAATGAAACTAAAAAGTTTTGAATGAAACTAAAAAGTTTTGAATGAAACTAAAAAGTAAAGAAGTATCATCTGGTTCCAATAGGTGTAACCTAAAAGATACCATGAATCAACATGTTTTTAAAATAAATGGAACTAAAAAGTTTTGAATGAAACTAAATTTTGAATAAAGAAGTATCATCTGGTTCCAATAGGTGTAACCTAAAAGATACCATGAATCAACATTTTTTAAAAATAAATTGAACTAAAAAGTTTTGAATGAAACTAAGTTTTGAATGAAAGTAAAGAAGTATCCCCCACTTCCAATAGGGTTAGCCTAAATTATATCAGGAACATGATGATGATGATGATGAAAAAACTCTCTGTATTAGAATAAATAAAAAAATTGAAAAATCTTTACACTAGAAAAAATGTATTGCCTTGTAAGACTTGCCATTTAGAATTTTTTTTTGAAGACTGCCATAAAGGACTTTAGAGAATGCCATATAGGACTTTAGAGAATGCCATATAGGACTTTATGAGGACTGCCATAAAGGACTTTAGAGAATGCCATAAAGGACTTTAGAGAAAAACTGCCATAAAGGACTTTAGAGAATGCCATATAGGACTTTATGAGGACTGCCATAAAGGACTTTAGAGAATGCCATAAAGGACTTTGGAGAATGCCATATAGGACTTTATGAGGACTGCCATAAAGGACTTTAGAGAATGCCATAAAGGACTTTTTACTTTGAGAAAAAAACTTGCCATATAGGACTTTATGAGGACTGCCATAAAGGACTTTAGAGAATGCCATATAGGACTTTAGAGAATGCCATATAGGACTTTATGAGGACTGCCATAAAGGACTTTAGAGAATGCCATAAAGGACTTTAAAAATTTGATGAGCCTAATATGATTGAGTAGACCACCTAAAAACCATTTCGGTTTTTTTTTTAGGAATTTTTTTTGATCAGCTAAATAGAACTTTTTTTTGTAGGCAAAAGCTAGACTTGGTTCAGGTTGTAGAAAAATATGACACTCACTCAATTGTTTCTTCTTTAAATCTCTAGTGGTATGGTACTAACTCCATCTTCTAAAACTCTTCGTTTTGGGTAGAAATATGATAGTCCATCTCTGCTCTGCTGGTAGGTATACATAGTGTTGTCATTCATCACAAATCCTCGGTTGATGCCAGATCCACTTTGTTGAGTCTTCAAAACTTGCAAATATCTGTCTTTCGTCAAATCATTGTGGCGTTTGCTGATTCCCTTACAACTGAATTTATTGGTGGCTCCGAAACAATAATATGTTTTACTACACAGTCCAACAATGCCGGTTCCTTGCCATTCTACCTTAAACAAGCCTGGAGTTCTCCTGTCAAAACGCTTTCTTTCTTGGCAGCATGAGGGTGACAGCCATTCTTTGCCTTCTAATTTGGTTTTCACATAATCATCTCTGTGGAAATCACAACACTCTGATGGAAACCACTTGTGATTCTCTTTGTAAAATTCTACTCTCTTCTCTGGTTTCACTAATTCATCTATGGATGGTGACGAAGTACATATATATGCAGAATCTGTGTCCATTTCAGCATATTCAAAATCTTGGCGGTTGATAAAAGTATCGATGACATCATAATAGAACTGAAGCATCCGGAGTTTCGCATACTGCTAAACAAAGAATCCGATGTGAAGTGGCAGATCCAACTTGATGGTCTTCTTGTTGAGTTCGACTTCATATAATGTATCATCTAATGGATTCAAGGCTCTGAAGGACATGTCATTTACAGCTTTGGTAACTTCTTCGTCGTCGCAATAGCACACACGTCGATGCTTCTCTTTGTTGGTGACGGTTTTGCCATATCCAGAATTTCCCAACAGCTTCATGGTGTCGGCAACGATCGACTTGTCAGGGTCAACATCTCCTTGTCTTCTTGCTTCAGATACTTCATCTCCAAATTTTTCAAAACATCTTCTTGGTTTATATTGGATAACTTGATAGACGTGATCAACTTCAATACCATGCTGGAGGTACCACTGCAGTAAAGGGGTTGCAAATAACATTTTCTCCGCTCCATAGCTTCCGATCAAACTTCTACGGGGTTTCTTCATGATTCCATTCTTCTCGGCAAAGGCCTTCATGTGTTCACCAATATCATCTATGGAAATATCTGTATTCTTGAAGATAGGTGTCATCTCTTCAAAGTACTCTTTCAGGTGATCTGGTACATGTATATCACATTCGACTAAACCAAACAGTTCACCGGACTTCACTTTGTTCATTATTTCTTCCTCTGTCATCGCACCATCTATTTTGTCTGAAAAGTTCTCTTTCAGGAAAGCTTTGAGTGTGGCATCGGTCTTCTTCATCTCTCTCCACGCACACTCCCAGATTTCAATAAGTTTATAGCCCAAATCGGTGATGTACTTTGCATTGGTACGGGTGTCTTGTAGCAGTTCTTTCATCGGTTTATCTCTGACTTCATTATGGATGATAGGAAGGCCATTCTTATCTTTCATGCAGGTATGTCCGTGCCAGAAGCAGCCATGAAACTGGTATACAGTCTGTGTCTCTTTGCACCAACCATCAACATGCAACTGTCTTCGACCAATCATTTTTTCAGCTCCGTTAAACTGATGTCTGATGTGGATGTCATCTCTCATGGATAAAAACTCTAACCATTGTTCAGCCATTTTACCATACTTCATTGGATGTTCTGGTTTAAACTGGTTTTCTTCACGACGTCTAATACTCCAACCCGTTGGCATCTCTTGCATTAGGCACCAAAGATATAATGCATTCGCATCAAAGCCTATAATACTTCCACATGGTTTTGCTTCTTTGCCATATTTTGTTTCTCTGATTCGGGTAACATCTTTCTCGTGGTATCGGTTGAAGATAATTGAAGGTCCACCAACGATATTATCTTTCACCAAGTGATGCAAGTCTTTATTCTTCTGGTTAAATAACGTGAAGTAAGTGTCATCATTCATGGTCTGGAACAGGTATTTCAACGTGAGGCCCGGAACACTGATACCATCTTTAAACATGTCGATGTGGCGTTCTTGGTAGAAAGTAAACTGCTTGTCAACTGCTTCAAGGAATGGTTTTACATCTCGGTTATTATACCAGATCAGAAAATCACGGAAAGTTGTCATCTCCAGGTCGTTTCATACATGCTGGCAGTACTGGTATTCTTCATTGGATATATTTTCTTTCTTGAGAGAACTGTAGAAGGCTTCATGGTCTGGTAGGTGGTCTTGATTCAATTTGTTCAAGCTGTCGATCCATTCATATGGTAAAAATCCCTTCGTCACGGAGCAGCCAAATGCTTTCAAAAACTTGTCATAGCTGAATCCTGGAGCGAGGTAGTTGCAAATATCAACAAACTTGAAAGATTCTGTCGAGACGCACATATAGTTATTCGATTTCTTCACTGCAAACTTGAGTGGATTCTGTCTCTTCAGGTATGTCATCAGTTCACGCTTGACTACATTCATATCATATTTTCCAGAGTTGAATCCGATGACGGGCATCTCTTGCAGGTAATCTTGAAATTTCTTCTCCAATTTTTGTAAAGGGTGCATCTTGGATGTATCTTCTCCAGTAGCTCTGGCTTCCGCTTCCAGCGTTTCATCAATTTTCTGTCTGAGTTTAAACAAGGTCCAAGCATGATAGGTCTGCATCAGTTGGTGGCAATGAGATGAAATAGCTGTGAGGTATGTCATCATTTCTTCAACAAGTTCTTGAGAATTTCCATTTGTAATAAAACATTTCGGTTCTTGGTATTCTGGAACATTACTACATGTGCTAACACTCAATGGTCGGTGTTCTGCTTCCCATATCAGTTTATCACTGTCAGCAGGTAGACTGGATTTGACAAAGTAACTTTCAAAATCAAAGTAACTTTCAAAATCAAACGTTGCACGGTATGGATAAAACTTCTTCTCTTCAGATACTTCTATACCTCCGTCTTCTAACAGATCAAATATGGACTGGGATGGATGGTATACACCGCCAACATACTGGTAATTGACTTCATCTGTACAGGTTTTCTCGTGACGATTGAGTAGAAATCCATTTTTCCATAATTTGCCGCATTTGCGGCATTCAAAGGATTTGCAGTATTGGTCTATATCGATGATGTAGCTAAAATGGTTCTTGTAAATGTTCACATACATGGTATGTTCATACTTTCTGTGAGATCTCTGTACTAATTTGGCAACAATTTGGTCATCATCATTCTTGACAAGTTCATATACTTGGATATTTACTTCAAAACATTTCTCCAAGTCAGGTAATTCGGCTACAGTTACTCCACGGAATTCATTCTTTGGCTTCTTTGTATACTTGTTGTACATGGCATCTGTTGTATAGTTGAGATTGTCTGTTATGGAACCACTCCATAAAGCTAAACAGCGGAAAATACACAGGTTGTCTTCATAGGTAAAATGGCGAGCTCTATCTTTCACCAAAGCATTTACTGCTTTGTTCTGGAGAATGTAGTCAGGAAGATCTTCTACCATTCCAATTGGGTGGTCTTTCAGCTTGTTCACATAAAATGTGACGTTGGTAACTCTCTCAACAAGCCATTTGGTGTTGGGTCGTTTTAATTTGGCCCATTCCAGGATATCTTCTTCCATGACATCATCAAGGAATTCTTCAAAGTCTTCTTGGCAGCATACAAGTTGTGGAACATCAAGTACCCGGGCGTTGTTTTGTGATGGATGGTAATACTTCAGTTCATTCGTTTCATTGTGTCGCAGGATAAAACCAAAACTCAGATTAATTTTAAATCTTAGCTGTTGTGGCAGAAATATGGTAGTCATCAATTCATCAGTCATCATCTTCAGGTTCACATCGTTGATCCGGTAGTTATATTGGTCTTGGACTCTTCTGTTCATCATGTGGCGAGTTCTAATAGAACTCCAGTTATCTTCGTACACGGTCAATATCTCATCTGGCTCTTCTTCAGACATCATATTCTTTTCAAACTCCATTGGGTCAACATCATAATGGGTGGTCGTCGTGGTCCGTGGTTGTTTAGGTGGTCCTCTCTTCGGTTCATCAGTCTTCCTTTTAGATGGTACAGGAACTGGTCGGTGGGCAACGCTCTTGTGTCAATTAAAATGGAGTAGTTGGTTAAACTCCTGGCCGCATTCCATACATGTATATATCTCCAAACATTTCATCAGGTGTTGAACCAGCTTCTGCTTGGAAGCATAACTCTTGTTGCAGTTGGTACAATCGTGGGTCTTCTTCTCTTCGGCGGCGTGCTGGGTGCGTACATGGCGATTCCGGTTCCGACGGTCCGTAAAGGTCTTTCCACACTCTTCGCAGGCGTAGACATCAGTTCTGGTAACGGCAGTAGCAGCTTCAGACATCTTCATAAATTTTTTTGCAAAGGCAAAATTGCTATAGAAAACTCTCTAGCAATGTGTTCAGTTCGAAGGATCGAAACAGAATGACGCGACGTTATTCTTCTCCGGAATATATTTCGACGTGACGGACGTTTTTGAAAACGTCACGACGTCACAACGTTTTTTCATCGATATTTTCATTCTCGATGGGTGTTTGTGTTTGTTTCCTATAGGATTATAGGTTAAAGTTGGGAAATTTAGAAAATTAATATAGAAGTCAATGGGAAAGAAACACAATGGGAATCCAGAAATCTGATTGGTGGATTAACTTCGCTCTGATTGTTTAGTGTAAAAACATCTTGATCCTCATTCTTTATTATTTAAAATCATGTAGTTAGGAGGGTCATTTAAAGAAATTGCTAAATATAGACCCTAACAATTAGTTAGGGGGTCAGTTAAGGATGTTACTAAAAATAGAGCGTAGGAATTTATAAAAATATAGTTCCAAGTAGAAGCAGAGGATTTCTGGGTAAATTTGTCCTATAGCACTACGTGCTACTCTTAATAGGGAAATAAAACGTCATGGGATCCAAAAAAATGGGAACATTACTCCACTTCAAACGAACACACCCCCTCGGTATTACGTGCTACTCTTAATAGGGAAAAAACACGTCATGGGATCCAAAAAAAAGGGATTCTGAAAGAATTCGAAATAATAAAACTTGACGGGTTTATTTGGGTAATTAAATGAGGATTCTGGAAAAATCCGAACCAGAAAATTACTCCACTTCAGTCGAATGCACCCCTTGTACTCCTTAGTACTACAGCACTACGTGCTAAACCGATAAAATGGGGAAATAAAGTCAATTTCGGTGATTTCGGGTGGATTTTGGTGATTTGGATGGATTGTCGGGTTGTTTGTGGTAATTAGATTTACTCTTCTACAAAGGAACACTCCCTCAAAACATACCCCGTCCTATTGCAGAACAATTGCGTAACATAGCAATCACGTGCTACCATAGAAACCAAGATGGCGGCCTCCAGTATACAAAATGGACGACGGAAACACGTAT
Organism: Pictodentalium vernedei; assembly: GCA_031216915.1. Lineage (NCBI taxonomy): Eukaryota > Metazoa > Mollusca > Scaphopoda > Dentaliida > Dentaliidae > Pictodentalium > Pictodentalium vernedei. Next base: position 106,278,159 of record CM062296.1, on the reverse strand, counting down.
CACCCTAACAACACGCGCTGCGCATGCGCACTCACACCACGTATCACTATGGAGATGACGTCACAACATGGCCGCTCACGCGGGTTACCATGACAACACAACATGGCGCCACTACGTCACGTGACATTACGTCACTTCCGGGGTCATCCACCGGGGTCATCCAACCTTTCCCTGAAACATACGAGACATACTACTGATATGTCACGTTACCACCTTCCCGAACCTTTCGATTTTTATGATGGGCGTGACCCCCCACCCCCACGACGAGGAGAGATAGCTTTGTATGATTAAGTTTAGGTTATGAGAATCAAGCAGTCTGATTGGTTAATTAGCGTTAGGAACGTGAAGTGATTGCGTGATTACTTATTTCAAGCTCTTCAAGCTTTTGCTTTTTGGAAACATTGCTCTAGCCATTATATCCTCGTTATTAAACGATCAGGTGGCAACGAATGTCACGATACCATCTCGACTTTTCATTTGTTTTTTTTTTGTTCCCATCCCAGAAATCCGCACTAGTTTGGAAAAAAACCTCCATGGTTAACTACACTTTACACCCACTTCGCGCCGTTGGCGAACGTGGAGAAAGCGTTTTGAGATTTTCCCGATCTAGAATTGGATCGCACCCTCGACCGTCCGGAACGCGATCGCGAACGTGGTGGTCCAGAACCGGCAAACCGCATTTTTTCGATGTACCGGAAGCCAAAATCGGTTTTAAAAAAAAAAAATCCTCGACGAGTAACTACGCTTTACACTCACTTTTCACCGTTGGTGAACGTCGAGAAAAGGTTTTGAGGTAGATTTTTCCTGGTCTAGAATCGGCAATCGGTTTCGCCGATCGGATCGCACCCTCGACCGTTCAAACAGCCGTTGGCGAACGTAGGTGGTCCAGAACCGGCAAACCGCTTTTTTGATGCTGGTCTAGAATCGGCGAAACGTTTTTGCTTGCATTCACCAACGATAGATCGAAGGTCTGATCCGCGATGGGGCCGTCAACAAAAATTTTTAAATTTACATTTTCTTCAAATTTCAAACATTTGTCCACTTCTGAGCGATGTGTCGAATGTACTTGTTCGTCAACGGATGTTTGAACGGTCAAAAGTGCGATCTGAGAGCCTCAAAAACAATTGCCGATTCTGGACCACCATGCAAAAACGACATTTTTTACACTCTGTACACGATTTAACACTGAACCTCTATGGTGGTACACGTACATGTACGTGTACGTGTACAGCTTTTTGGAAAAGTGGTCTAGAATCGGCACTTTCCACCTACTTATGTGCCACCCCACAATGCAGTTTATTTGCGAAAATCGGTTGGTAAATGCGATCTTGAGGAACTCAGCACTTTTGGGCACCCATGGTGCCCACTTTTTGGAGGTCAGGTACCTTTTTTGGAGGTCAGGTACCTTAATTTGGTGGCAATCTTCATGAATCTATTTGTGCCACCCAACAATGCAGTTTATTTGGCGAATTGCGGTTGATAAATGCGATTTTGAGCAACTCGGTACGTTTGGGCACCCAGGGTGCCCAATTGTGGTGACAGTCTTCATGAATCTATGTGTGCCACCCGACAATGCAGTTTATTTGGTGAAAATCGATTGATAACGAATGTCGAATGAGGAACCGGGAATAAGTAACTGTTGTCACGTCTCCTAAATCTGTAGAGGTTAAAAGCTCTTTAACTGCCCGATGCTCCTTCCAGTTCACTGAAACCATTCAGTCGAATTTAAAATTTTAACACGCCCATTCACACCTTAAACTCATAGATATGCGGACGCATTAATTAACTGGTCTACCATTATTTATTTGATTTGCCATTGAGTTTTCCGCAGATATAAACAATTAGTGCTGTAGTGTGGTTGTATGTTCGCTCGCTTTGTTATGTGGGCCACCACTTGCAATTCAAGAGGGCATGGGAGCATTTGTGCACTTTTATGGGGATATTTTCATAGTGTCAATATCATCTGTCAACATACACCAGTGAATAAAATTAAAATGCAATCACAGATGATTATCGGTTTTGCCACATTCAAGCGATTTCTTATTTTTAATCGGAGCCTTTAAATATTATCTCATTACGTAATACTTTTCATTCGTGACATAAAATCGATGAAGAGAAACGTTAGAGCGACACGAACACGTTTCAGAATGGAACTTCTGACCATCTATCCAGGTTGCCCCCCCCCCCCACCCCAAGGTGGCTCGCCCCCCCCCCTCGCCATACAACCTCCCGGCGTTTCAGGACGAGACTATTCTCCTAATACACGGCGTACTGTCCGAGAATACACTAATATCCCCCAAAAAGGGAGGAATAGCACATTTCATGGGTAGATTTCTTCCCACACAGATCTGTTCCGACCTGAAAGAGTCTGGAACATTGAAAAAAGAAGAGAAAGACCATACCCGCGAAGTTTCCGGGCTCTCAACGATTGAAAGGGCTTTAAGAAGAAAGCGGAAAAAGTTGTGAAAAGGCGGGAAGGATAACTACCGTGCCCCCCCCCCCCCCTCATCCTTATGTCATATCGTCACACCATCACACAGAATGTCGGAAAAGTCGGATTGTAGAATGATGAGCTATGGACTGTGTTACGGAATTAAGTAAAAAGTGTATCGATCTGCGATCGTTAATTCTGACTACTGAGAGAACTACGAAGCCCCATCAACCGCGAAGTCCCATCAGCCCGTGGAGTTTTGTGATTCCTAACTAGACGATATCAAACACAGGCTCAAGATTCTGGGTTCAGGTTGGTGACCTCGCGAACCTGTCGTGTTCAGCACAACGAAGACCAGTTTACCAGTTATCTACGATTTTATTAACAATTAAAAACTCAACTACCATCGTTATCTCTGACATGAAGTAAAATTTACAATGTTCAGTCATAGTTCATACTTTTTTGCAACAGTGGCGGCATCCACCTTACTTCTTGTAGGTTGATAACTGCTCGTCGGGAGCCCAGAGACAACTTCATAAACATCCAGAAATCGGTGCCAAACCTGATCACGCGACTACCAGTCAGCGGAATAGTTAGGGAAAGCCCCCGTGACGTAGCAGTCGCCATTGTTAGACACTTGTACTGCCATGCAGACTGTCAGCAATCTGCGTGCAATCTATGGAGTGGTTGTTCCACAAACACATTCCGCCGGGGTTCTGTTAACCGGGGAATTGTGTGGTCGAATTTACAATTCTGCAACCTCAGCATCATGCGATGCCCGTTTGTTCTTGGAGTGTGATTTATAGGTTGAATTCTACGAGAGTTCAAATATTACGAATTCGGAGATTTCCGCCCGTGATATTTAACAAATAAAACTCGACTACCGGCGTTTTCTCCACCGAGCGTTGGTCAGTCGGTGTGTAGATCAGATTGTTTCTTTTCTCTGATTCTTAGTTTATCCTATTCTACGAATTTCGGCTAATAGACAACTGTCCTTTTACTTCTATAATTTTCATGGAAGAGTTACAGCTCTTCTTTCGAGCTTGATTAACCCCTATGGACCCACTTCGCAACAAATGGAGGCGAAAAAGGGAATTGTTTTCTTCACACGTGCCAATCACAATTCGTGGTTCCATGTCGATTGAGTGATTCGGGGCCCGTTCCCCAATTTTAACAACGAATTGACTAACCGTGTGCGATACCGCCCGAGATGCACGAAAATTCGCACCAGTACACTCAAAATCAGATGGGTTAAAGTCGACACAAATGTACTGGTTTGAGTGAATACATGTATTTCACCCGGCTCTCTAATTTCGACCACAAAAGGGGGAGGTTTTTTAAAAAAAACAAGTCATTTATCTGCTGATTTCGGTCAAAGAAACCGGATGGAATGGTGTCCGTTGACGATCGATTATGATGTGACACTTACGGGTAGACCCTCTCGGCCCCCAGCCCCAGAATTTGGCCTCCAAAAAATAAGTTAAAAAGTTACATTTATGGGTCGATTTCTGTCAAACAACAACAAACAGCATTGTAAGATGACGATTAAGATTTGTCCAATAAAGGATAAAATGCCCCCCCCCCCCCACAATGTTGTTTATTCGGCCTAAATCGGTCCATAAATGACATTTTCCCAACTCACTCTTTTTAGTGGCGTCAATCGATGGCTGGAAAAGGAGTGAATTCTCACCCTTAATCCCTTATGGGTCTAATCTTAATCAATCGTCAAAGGCCACCCTAAAATGCAGTTTGTTTGGCCCAAATCGGCCCTTAAATGACATTTTTCATTTTTCCCAACTCACCATTTTGGGGTCGAAATTCGAAAGCTGGAGGTGATGGGTCCGCCATTTATGGATCAAATCTCAACCAATTGTCAACAGCCGCCATACAATGACGTGTATTTGACCAAAATCGGTCCATAAATGACTTTTCCCACCTCACCCGTTTAGGGTCGAACTTTGAGGGCTGGGGTTGTGGGGATCCGTCCCCTTTGGAACAGACCAATCCTCGACGGCCAGCCTTCACTCGTTTATTTTAGCAAATTCAGTCCATGATTGTTTTTCGAATATTGAATAATGAATAAGTAACGGGTGATGAGGTACTCACAGGAATGATCGAAAGTTGGGAGTTAAGGGTGTTCTCATCCCTTGTGAGATCGAAAATCGAGAGCTGGGAGTTCACAGTGCTTATGGTTCAAATCTTAATCAAATGTCAACGGCTACCCTACACTGCCGTATATCCGTATATTTCGCAGAAATTGACCATAAATGACATTTTCCCAATTCCCCTTTGGGGTCAAAATCCAAAGGCTGGGGGTTGAGTGGGCCAATCCCATATGCATGGCGTAAATCCTGAGGGTGCGTGCGGGAGCGTGTTACCCCCCCCCCCCCCCCCCCCCAATATTCAGATATTCTGTTCGCGGGCAGCGAGTAGGACTGCTTACCCGAGTCCGCGACCCACGCATCTGCTTTCCTGCCAAGGAATTATTTTCCAGAATGTTACCCTGCGTAACTCAGTACAGCTGAACAGCTTGGGTACGCTGGGCACCTCATACATATCGTGGTCTTGTACAACTTCCATCTCAGTTCATATGCCCTGCTGCCCATGCAAAAGGAGACCAGGGTGTCACTGTAAATTCAAAAATCATATTTAGAATACGTTAATTTATCTTCCTGTGTGGAATGCCCTGCTCTATAGCACTGATGTCATATATATGCAGGGCAATATGCGCTGACAGTAGGACAGAATGATGATAATGTTTGGGTAGTTACGGGCTTGTCCTCGTGGGTCAAATTTTAATCAATCATTAACTGCAGATCTACATTGCCGTTTGTTTGCCCAAAATCGACCAATGGATGACTTTTTTCCGCCTCGCTTTTTTGGGGTCGACATATGCGGGTTGAGGTGATCCGCCCTCTATGGGTTGATCTAAACTAATCCTAAACGACCACCCTACAGTGCCATTCATTTATACGAGTTTGTCGACCACCCAACAGTGTCATTCATTTAACCCTTTACCTAACATGAAAAGCAGACGACACTTGCAAAACAAATTCTTGAATAACTAATTTTTTTCATTTTTTGTCTCAAAAAGATAGGTTATGACCCCTCGTTGGAACGAGCTCGACGAGCTCGTTCCAACGAGGTGTCATAACCTATGTTTCTGAGACAAAAAATGAAAAAATAATGAAAATTATTTGCCGATATTTGAGAATAGCGCTGGCCGGTTTTGGCCGTTACGCTAGGTAAAGGGTTAAGCGAGTTACCGATTCTTCACTCAACATTCTTCGAATGTTGAATAAAGAACAGGTAACTGGTAACGGGTCTCTCACATTTGGGATCGTGAACGTGTGCTCAAGTGTCTCACAGATACCATTCAAAAGGAGGTTGTTGTTCTTATTCACGCATAGAAAATTATATGATCACATTGCAGTTGTTTTTATTGGGGAATCCGCAATTAGTTGTGGATTTTCTCGGAGATTCCATTCGATCATTTTTTAAAAGTTAAAAACTGGTGTGTGTTTCCAGCGATTCAATTATCCTCGAAGAAGATCAGGTCAGTGCATATTTTTAGTAATTGCTGGGCTTTTCACACGTTTCACAACGTGCAAAGTAGGACAATGTTGGCTTAGCGTTCGCGGCATATTTCGCAAGTTGAGTTTCGTTGACTTGAAATTTCTTTTGGTGCCATATGAGTAATGGTATTTTGTTTATTTTGAAATTCTCACCTCTGATATTCCTTAAATTTAAATTAAATATACATAAATTATACATCTGCTGTATAGATACTTACATAAAACATAAGCAGAATAACACAATCATAATCAATCTTCTTAATACATACAAGAAAACGTTTTGTGCAAGTTCATGCGCGAGAGAAAATGCCCATGAAACGCTGTTATTTTGTGCATACATCATGATGCAATCTCTCCGTATTAGGACAAAAACGAGAAACATTCTATTAAAGTCGAATCTCTCTCACTGAAAGGAGGTGATTACCACACCTCAAATCATTGTGACTGGCGATTCACAAGGAATTAGTTTAAAATAAGCTCAGGTATATTGGAGAGGATTCCAAGAAATGGGGGTTAATATCTTCTTTTGAAAACACGTAGATTGCCCCCCCCCCACCCCCCCCACACACACACATACCCTAACCCAAAATTATTTGCTTTTTTGGACGGATCGTCGCGGTACGAAACTCGACCTTGAACAAAACGCAGATGATTTTGATAGGAACTTCCCCTGCCCATCTCCAAGTATTGTCAGTGGGGGTTCTCGAAAATTCTTTTAAAACAATTTCAAGCTCATTGGACAAGGGCGCTGGTGGTTACCCTTTGGGGTAAACATATCCATTCAGAAGAACATGAGAAAAAGTACCCCAGCCCCACCACACAAAATAAACAAAGCAGAATACTGAAATAAATTTTGGCTGCAGATGTCCACACAGACATCCAATATAATCGAGGGTTGATGTATCAAAACAAAAAAGGTTTTAAAAAATAACTCTTGGTTTGGAGGTGACAAAACACAATACGAATATTTCTAACATTGCAAACGTTGAATCCCAATTAACCCTGTACCTAACACAATATTAAAAAAAATTAATTTTCACAATTTTAGAAAACAAAATCACAATTTTTCAATAAACCAGTAAAGTTTAACCGTACAAATATGGATACCATTAGAGCCAGCTCGAGGAGAACAATGATAGCCCAAGAACATTAGGTTTCACTAGGGAAAAAAATCGGAGAAAGCTGATTTTTTCAGGGAATGTCGAGTACATGTCACTGAACGATTAGACAAAAGTTCCCTAAAATCCCAGTTGAGCTTTTTTTTCTACAGCCTTTTTTCGAAAACGCGTTAAACAGGTTTGAAAAAAATCAAAAAAAATCGCACGAACGTTGTAACCTCGAATTGATCCAACTGTATTTTTTGTTTACGCGTATTTCGAGCTACACAATGTCTAATATACATTTACCTAGAGGAAAATGTGCATTCTGTGACAATTTCTGCGAAAAATTATTGAAAATTCACAAAAAAGTATCGGATTTACGCAAAAAATGACGATTTTCCTAACGGATTTGCCCAAAGGGTCGTAGTACAGAACGGGATGTTAGTTGGACAGACGATAAAAAATCCACCACCATTTGAAGACTTTTATCATTGCTTACAAAATAGACATTATGGAAGACCCCCTCTGCTTCTGGCCGAGTTCCCCTTTGGCATAAAATTCGTCAGCATGAGAATTCAACTATTTTCGGGCTTGGGACCGAACAGACACGTCTGTGTCTGGCAGCATTAGATCAATAAATAATATTTACAGAATGTACAAAAATCAATAAATAATATTTACAGAATGTACAAATCAATCAACATGGATTAAGTTACATTGACTATTATCAACGCTATATACAGAAATGACATGACCTATATACATATTATTCATCGAACTCAGAAATTTCCGACAGGACAGTATTTCTGTGGTTGTTACAAGAATCCGAACTGCAATTACACAAACCTGAGCAAGAGAGTCCTGCCTTCTTACACCCACACCTTTTTGTACAAGCACTCTTGCAACCACAACTGATCAGATTCAGTAGGTTATCGGGGGCACATGGCTTTGTGGCTGCAGTCGGTACAAGAAGTCCATTGTCTAGCGACCACCCCCAATCCGTCGGAGGAAGTGAAGTGCCCAGCCATTGTTGGACCTGGAGATAACATCTGTAGACATGTTGTTGTGCAGCATCGCTGCTTGGTGGGAGTGAGGCTAGGTCGATGGGTTTATTCAGTTTAGATTTTGCTACATAACGCTTGTAAGTGACATATCTATATTGGTCGAGAGAGGAAACAGTTTTACTCCCGTATAAGATCAGGAGAAGTTGTTCCCCGGCAGCGGCTACTGCACTTGGTGTACTGTCATCCGCCAAAATTGTGTTGACATACTGTTGTGAGTCGCTAGTAACATCGGAGACAATTGTACTGAATACTTTCTTCTTACCAACTCGAAAGAGTGCAGAAGTAGTGTCACAACCACTTATAGAATGTGCTACAAGGAGGTTGCTTCTATGGTCACCCATTTTGCTTGCTATTTCACTAACTGAAACTAGTAAGTTTGGGGTAATGGAATACATCTTGTGAATATTACATCCCGGTTGAACTCGAGAGGTAAGAATGACTAACAAGTCTGTGTCTGTTCCCACAACGACAACATTGTTGTCATCTTGAGCGATGTCAAGTGCAGTTTCGGCTATCAGTACATCAGCATCAGCCTCGGCCTGCTTGGACTGAATATTGATAGCAGATAGCTCCTGCATTAGAAGATCGATCAGTTGGGTTTTGTTCTTGGCATTTGCAAGGAAATCGGGTTGGGGTGTGGTGGCTGGTAACTCGGGTGAGATATTGATATCAATGGAATACCTGTCTTTAGATCTACGGGCTTGTTCCATGCCCTTTGTCGACAGTGTACAAGCATAACCATCAAAAACAACCACGACGTTCGCCCCAAAATGTCTCACAAGATAATTGGAATATGATGTACATATGTCCTTATATGACGACTGTTTAGGCCATACAACTGCCCTCAATAAAAATCCACCATCTACAACAAACAGAGAATGTTCTGGGATTTTAGTTTGCTCGGAACCGTATGTTTTGAGGATCTTACCGAGCGTGCTTTTCTGTGTCTTCCTCATTCCAGCAGAATCAAACAATGCTGGTGGTTTCGGGGCGAGTTCATATTTGAGATACTCTTCCATCTCTGCCTGTGACTGAATAACACGTGTGATGCGGTTGAACAGAATTGTGGGGTCAATCACTACCTTACTTCCACGGACTTTGATGCTATTTGCCATCGATGCGAAAGACTTCACAGTGTCAACACGTCGTAGTTTGATGCTGTTGAACGTTTTGCTTACAACATTCGATACGCAACATTCACCAATTTTGCGAACTTGGTCACAGTTCACAGTTTCGTCGGCCACAAGCCCGGTCGCTATAGAGACTAATTGTAGTGGATCTCTATTCTGAAAGGGGGAATGCACTCTGAGCCAGTTCAATAATTTGGTGATATCATTGGCATCAGTCAATTGTGAACTTTGACGGAGATCCCGATGTTGTTCGCCATGACCAGTGTGAACATGAACAAAATTTTCGAGAGCATTACATATCGGAAGGCAAAGAGGTAGTCCATGTACCCATTTCGCAACAGTGCTATCGGTTATTCCCCCGCCATGTGTGAGACCACCAGGGAGCTTGAACATTCTCATTAAACACTGCTCTATGGTCTGATCAGAATATATCCCGTCCCAGAATTTATCTGAGCGCCTGATGGTAAAGTAACCTTTCTCAGTGAACAACTTCAAATCATCCTGTTGCATTATTTCTGTTAGCTCATTCATCTGCTGCAAATAGAGATGAGAACTTTTTGCGTATGCAAAATGACCACCTGCGTGAAATACTGGAATCATATTGCGAACACAATATGTGTGGAGTTCTCAGTCGCCTGTGCGCTCTGCTCTCAAGAACAACTGGAGAAGACCTGTTTGCTCGTAGTATTGTACCCAAAGCTTTCCTGTGCGTCCTACGGACGCATTCTGGAGCAGTTCGTGTAATTTTGACAGTAGATGGTTGACACTTTCTTGATTGACAGCGTCAGCTGTTGTACAGTCACCTCTGGCAAGTCCACAGAATATTTCATTGACTTCTGTGCAGTCTATGTTATCTAGTGTTCGGCTTTCTTCAAACACAAGTTTTGTAATGGTAATTTGTGTTAGCAAATGGGCACGAACTGCTCTTGAATATGCATGACCACTGATCAAATGATGGATTGACCCACCAGCATAAACAGTCCCCCAAAGTTCATCCAAGCCGCTACCAGCCATGATCGAACCAATTGCCCCTAAATATGACATAATCATATGGAAGCCGCCGAGTCTAACGAAAACTTTTGTCAACTTATCTGACGAAGACACAATCTCCACTGCGTTGTCTGTACAATACAAATTTGTTTATGAGTACACATCAAGGGCGTGCACACATTACATGCCAATGCATCTTGAGTGTAGGCGAACACCACATTATGTGATTTAACCGAACATGGAAATTGAAACAATGATGCTATAATACGGTATTTGAATGAGAAAAGTCGATGCCGTTTGAATTTGAGTTTAGGGGGTATGGTTAATATTTCACACGTTTCACCAGTTCATTATGGAATAAATGACTATTGTTATATATCATTATAAAGCCACTGCTTTTCTGCAATTTTTGATATATAATTTAACTCCCAAAGTAGTCGTAGATTTGATTTAATGGACGTTGTGTACCGTTGTGTGTATGAAAACAATAAATTTTTTTTCGTAATTTTGTACATTTTCGTGAATATTTCACCATTGAGTGTGAGGATTGGTACAAAGTTGGCATTTGCTGTTGGGGATATATATTCTCAATATAATTCAGCACGATATTTATGATTCTCGCCCTACTAAGGTGAATAAGAATGAGAAATATGGAGCTGGGTCGAATTTTTTTTTAAATTTTCTTTTTCATCAAAAAAACGCTATAACTAAAAAAGCTCAACTCGGATTCGCGGGGACTTTTCAGACTTTATCCGCAATGTGTGTCCCGGAAACATATAAAAAAATCAGCTTTCTCCGATTTTTTTCCTTACTTTCTCATTTTTATGTCCAATGTGCCTGGACTTATGATATCCATATTTGCGTGGTTTTATTGAGAAACTTCCAAGATATTTCAGCCTGTTTATTCTGGTTAATTTTTCTGCCGTTTTTGGCCGCTATATTAGGTAAAGGATTAAGTAAGGAAGTCCGCATATTAGTGGATCCAGTATAAAAACGGATCCATTTTTCAGTTTTCCAAGTCAATTTAATTCAGTTCCACGTGATTTGGGGCAATAAAATCAGACAATCCGAGTAAAGTAATAAAAAAAGGAAATGCGCTGTACAAGCCCAAAGAGACCGAGACGAAACAGTAGCACTGTATTATTCGGGTTTAAAATCAAAATATCAAACTTCGGATATACATTGAATATACGCCATATCACCAGATAATGTTCATTTGGTGTTTTGGGGACCAGAAGTTAACTTGCGGTCTCTCTGTCACCAGTTGCGGAAATCGCAAGTCGGATATGCGCTTTTCATTAAAAGCATTTTATTGGAGTTAAAATTAAAATTATCGTACCAAATTTCGGATATATATTTGGTATACCCCATATAACCAGTAGCGTTCGTTTGCGGACTGTAGCCCCTGTACTTCGGCTGCGGCCACTTGCTGTCTCATTGATTGAAGCTCAGTCACGTATGATGCTGCCGCCGCGCGGTTGTGCTGTCTGCAGTTTGTAGAAGGGATTTATACAAACTGTAGGGCGTGTTGGGCTGCGGCAGCAGTGTTCACACACGACAATCGTGAAAGTCATGAAATAAAAACCCACGAGGAGACCGCAAGGCACCATTTAACAAACAGCGATGTGCCATCACGGCGACTGCAAGGCAATCGCACGACGCCCGCAGGGTTTTTGCGGACACCGTAAGGGCGCGGAATGGAAACCTTGCGGGCGCCCTTGCGGCTTGTTGCATGGGAAAATAAGGTACAGTGACCTTGCGATGATACCTGCGGTGGGGTTGCGTACTCCGGCCTTGCGAGTTCCTAAAAAAGTTTAATGTCAACAGGTGGGGGTGGGGGGGGGGGGGGCACCAAACATTTGCAAGACGGGACGTGGGGGTGGGTGGGTCTCTTGAGTGCGCCAAAAATGTGCATTTCCAGCTTGAGCAATTTTTATGTGTACCCATACTATGTATGGTACACATAATGCCGGCATCTGGGGTGACCATCCGTCTTTCGTCCATCTTTTGTCCGTCCGTCCGTCCGTCTGTCTGTCCGCCCGTCCGTCTGTCCGTCCGTCCGGCGTCCGTATCCATTTGTTTGTCATTCGATAACTTGAAAAATATTGCTTGGATTGTCAAGTTACTTTATATTTGTGTTCAGGTTACTGATGTGCCAAGCTGTATAGTTTTTGGTGTACATCGGGAGCGCGGTGGCTCAGTAGGTAGAGGTGCAGGCTGCAAGCCGAGAGGTCCTCGGTTCGAATCCCACCTGCGGCAACCACGTTGTGTCCTTGGGCAAGACACTTCATCTCCATTGCCCGCGTGGGAGCACGATGACGCCGTGTACTAAGGCGTACTGCACGTCGATGGTACGCATGTCTTCAACCAATCTAACCCTGCCTGTGCATAGTGTGGAGTTACGATGTTGGGGAGCTGGCAGCTGCTCGTCGTTGCTCGGTGGTTCTCTCCGGGTACTCCGGCTTCCTCCACCCGTAAAACTGTCATGGTCATGATTAGCCATTGTGCATAAATATGTGACCTTAAACATCAATAAATAAATAAATTTGGTGTAAATCGGATAATTTGATCTTGAGATATTAACCCTTTATCCTTCAAATTGAAAATTCCTCCAATCCCTTTGGCATTCGATAACTTGAAAAATATTGCTTGGATTGTCTGGTTACTTTATATTTGTGTTCAGGTTACTGATTTGCCGAGCTGTATAGTTTTCGGTGTAAATCTGATGATTTGATCCCGAGATATCATATTAACCCTTTATCCTTCAAATTGAAAATTCCTCCAATCTCTTTGGTATACGATAACTTGAAAAATATTGCTTGGATTGTCAAGTTACTTTATATTTGTGTTCAGGTTACTGATGTGCCGAGCTGTATAGTTTTTGGTGTAAATCTGTTATTTTGATCCTGAGATATTAACCCTTTATCCTTCAAATTGAAAATTTCTCCGATTCCTTTGGCATTCGATAACTTGAAAAATAGTACTTGGATTGTCAAGTTACTTTATATTTGTGTTCGGGTTACTGATGTGCCGAGCTGTATAGTTTTTGGTGTAATTCTGATAATTTAATCCTGAGATATTAACCCTTTATCCTACAAATTGAAAATTCCCCCAATCCCTTTGGCATTCGATAACTTGAAAAATATTACTTGGATTGTCAAGTTACTTTATACTTGTGTTCAGGTTACTGAAGTGCCGAGCTGTATAGTTTTTGGTGTAAATCGGATAATTTAATCCTGAGATATTAACCCTTTATCCTTCAAATTGAAAATTCCTCCAATCCCTTTCGCATTCGATAACTTGAAAAATGTTGCTTGGATGGTCAAGTTACTTTATAATTGTGTTCAGGTTACTGATGTGCTGAGCTGTATAGTTTTTGGTGTAAATCTGATAATTTGATCCGGAGATATTAACCCCCTTTATCCTTCAAATTGAAAATTCCTCCAATCCCTTTGGCCTGAGATAACTCAAAAAATATCAATCCGATTGTCATGTTACTTTATATATTTATTCAGGTTACTGATGTGCTGTACTGTATAGTTTTTTATGTAAATCTGATAATTTGATCCGGAGATATTAACCCTTTATCCATCAAATTAGACACTCCTCCAATCCATTTCTACATGTAACCATACCTTGTATGGTGTAGATTATGTCAGCATCCGTGGTGGCCCTCCGTCATACAGCTTTCTACTAATTGCGCGTATGGGTACAGATCTGACGATTTCATCGGCCTATTTTTTGAATTTTTTAAAAATATATCAATATATCAGCTAAGATATACCATCATTTGTGTTTCAAACCTTAAAGATGATATTGTGCATCACACTCTTAACATAAATACAACATCAGGAGGCTTTACATGTGAGAATATTGGGCTTAATCTGAGAAAATGTCACACGTTACTAGGGGGTGGGTGTCTTGTTCGAATGTAGAAAATGTGCAGTCAATATTTTGGGAAAATTCTCTCTGATGCTCTAAATTCAACCAAAGTTATTTATTTATTAATAGAATTTGTATGGATAGAAGAGGAAAGTAGCAAACACCTGAGAATACTGACAGAACAATTTATATGAAAATTTGTTCCCGTATATGTACACCTGCTCTGGCCAAGCCTGATAATGAACAGCTTGTCATTTGTAGATTGGGGCCCACAGTAGCCCCCAGAGGTTTAAATTGGTGGTACCAGTTTAAGAACATTATGAAACTCCCCTAAAGACAGCTGTGCCTACTAAGTTTATAAGTTTATTCTGGATTTTAATGGGAGAGAGGGGGTGGGTGTCTGAGAACGGTAGTAGAAAATTTGCACGTTGGGGTGGGTGGGTGGGTGTAAAAAGGAGTTGAATAAAAAATAGGACGTCACGTCTTACAAATTTTTAGTGCCCCCCCCCCCCCCCCCGATGTCAAGCTAAAAAAAATCGTAAGTCCCTGCGATGAGCACAAAACCATGAGATCACCCCACGGCTGCCGTATTCTACCGGGCGGACACCGCACGGTTATGGCAATTTTAGGGATCTCCAGCCGCCATCAACACGCCGCAGGCCATTTGTGACTCGCTTTACCTGCTATATTATTTTAGTACGATCGGTCTCATTGTTTCTACCTGCAGTGTATTTTAGTTCGACCGGGTATTCAATGTCACCTGCCCCAAAAAGTGGGTCGGACTTTCTATTCGGGCTGTTTCCGTTTCACAGTTGCTAAAATACTTTAGCAGAAGGCATGAAAGTATTTATGTGTATTACAGATTGCGTTGCTTGTATAGTTTACAGCCAATGCTCGGAAATGAAAATAAAGCAAATCAAAAAAAGGAGAATTACAAATATTCGTTTCAGATTTTTGCAGAGGTCCATTTTTCATCAACTCCATTCAGTCTTCCTCATTGATATGATGCATCGTTAACTGTGTCAAAAATCGCTCCAGATATGACGCGCGCTAAATAACATCGATGTAATTCATCTGGTTGAAGTCTTCCGAATGGGAAACCGCTGAACAAAATCGTTTTACAGCTGATCGATACACGAACTAATTGGTTGGCCAGCGCCGAACAGGAGCACGAGGTACTGTGAACAACTTCACCACATTCCCCCAATTTTTGAAATCCGCGCGCCAATTTCAACTGATTGGTGACTCACCCTTAGGAAAATAATGGAAATATGGGGACGATAATGAAAAAAGGAAGACATTTTCCCGTATGAGGGGTACTGTATTTTACAAGGTTATGGACGTGGCAGCTGGTACACAATGGCAGGCTGTCAGTTGCTGTGGCCAAAAGTGTGGGAAGGCGGAGGCCAATGATGACACTAACTCGAGTAGCCTACACTGGCAGGTGTGGCGTGGCGGAATTTCAGCTGGTGGCCAGAATATGGTGCATCTGTCTCCAAAGAAGATGGTTGGTGGGAATCGCTTTGCGCCTCTGTTGTTGGGGAGTGGTAAATGCCATATCATTGGGCTCCACGCTGAAATAGCAGCGACTGAACCGCTGGGTCCACCCACTCCGCAACTACATTAGCATGACCACTAAAACAATGTAGATGGATTTTCTGATGGGAACTACAGCGGAGACTGACGATTTGAAGACCCGCGCATAAACATCCATCGTTGGTACGTCGGAGTTTGGGCCTCTAAGGTGAAGGAGGAGGTTTTTTTTCGGGAGTCGCTATTCACAGGACCCTTTTCAGGAATTCACCCTGAGGAAAGTGGTGCCTTCCAGGGACCGTACGATCTTGCTATACCTCCCCAAAGGCCTGGGCAAATAGAACAACCTGTTTTAATTTATCTATTACTCCATACATCGGTTCTGCCAAGATATCACTCAAGTGTTTCGTGTGGAACCGATGTATGGGTTGGGATCAGCCGTGGTGGGGAAGGTTGCCGGGTCACAGTATACTGAAACGCCACCTACCACTGTGCCTTGGGTCTCTGGGGGGTTGTGATGGGACAACGTTTAGAAGTTCTGTGGCCGAGACGTTAGTGTGGGTAAGGTTTCGGAAACGATCCACATGGACGTGGGTGTCCATTGCGTGGATTGGCCCAGAATGGGTGGGGGAAAAGATAAATGGGTCTGTGAGAGGTAAGACAGGAGGGTGGACTGTGTTGTCAGCGCAGATCGGAACAAGAATGCCAGAGGAATACGCATTGCTACTGTGGAAGGCATACATACTTTCAGGGAAGAGAAGAGATGGAATTGGTTGCTTCCCTCAATGAGGTGGAGACTACTGTGAGAGTGGAAGATCAGAGAAAGTAACCTGCTTGTCGTGCGTGAGCTAAATATACATCCCAAGTTGACTGTTTTCGGCCCACAAGACAACGGGCGGCATCCATCAATGTTCCGTTGTATCTTTCGCCCTGCCCATTTGCGGAAGGTGGTCTGTAAGCAGTTGTATGGTTTTAAGGATGTGTAGGGCTTCACAAACAAGTGAAAACAACTTGCTTTCAAAGTTGGTTCCTTGGTGTCATAAGGATATACTCATTACCACGATCTATTTTGGGTAAAAGTCCCAAGAAATGTAAGTGAACCATTTCCATGGGTGCCCTAGTATGGTACAAGTTTAATGGGTAACGGGCATTAGAGCTGTAGGTTTTCAAATTTCTTGTTCGGTTTCGGTTTTGGTTTTTCAGGTGGAATAAAACCTCGGTTCGGTCCGGTTTTCGGTTTGTTCATGAGGCCAAATAAAATTCAATAAAACTCATTCTTATGTACGGAGTCATAACTGAATGGCAGTGAAATTGAATGAAACTCAATGAATGCCCGGAATAAGCTATAATACATGAAGAATCAGGAAGGCCAATATAATAATTGCCTAAATATACAGAACTTTTATTGTGCTTGGCCATTTTTCGAGGTCTGACACCTACACGCAACTTGAGGAACGCTGCAAACACAACTAAACTGAAATGTCGGAAATTCACAGAATGTAACCTTCCCAGAGTAGTGAGAGTACCAAGACACTGCCATTGGCAGTGTCTGGGTACTCTCATTACTCTGGGATGGCTACATTCTGTGAATTTCTGCAGCAAGAGAGTATTTAATAAAAAAACGAAAAACCTTAGATTACGGGATGTCGACGGTTTCGGTTTCGGTTTCGGTTTTTAAAAAAACTAAAAACCTCGGTTCGGTTTCGGTTAACCTACAGCTCTAACGGGCATGCCTAGAGGGTTTCTTCTTCTCATTACATACCTCGCAAGATTTTACATAAATTTCAATATCTTCCGACATACGGGACCAGTTGTACTTATCTTTTAGTCTATTTTGCGTACGGGAAATACTTTGATGCCCGCAGATGGAATGTCATGGTTCAGGGACAGCACTTCAGGCTGTAGTGACTTGGGAATTACCAAAAATTTGTCGCCAGAATTACGGACTTTGTAGAGCAGTTGATTATCAAGACTAAACTTCTGTCTGTTCTTCCAGTAGGTCTTTGCCACAGGACTAGCCAGAAAAAGCTCTGCCTCCTCGGACGCCTCATGTGACGCCAACCAATGAATGAAATACACAAAATCTGGATCTGCCCTCTGTTCCTTTATAATATTACTATCTGTACAACCTCGTATTTCAAATCCAGGCGGTTTTAATTGGCTTGGGTTGCTTGAACGTTAACCTGAACTGGTACAATGCCCAATTCTCAGGGATCATGGTCTGTTTCGAAGGGTTCAGATGGGTCAACCTTTAGACAAGTAGATTCAATGTGGGGTTCATGGGAATCAACCCCCAAACAAGCCGGTTGATTGAGAAGTGCCTCATCTATCTATTAATTTCCACTCCAACCAGGCCACAAAAATGACGTACTATCTGAACCCACACCTATTTGGGAAATTCTTGATTTGGAGTACCTGATAGTCTTATAGCTGCTCCTCCCAATGGTACTACATTGTCATCTTCAGTAAAGAAATTTATATATCAATTCCTGTCTACTCTAGTACAATACTTGCACCCCCACAAGGGGGCTTTGGGGTGGTATACCAACTCGATAGTGCATATAAGTTTGGTCATCGGGAAGGCGTGATAGGGCGTCAACATGTTTGTGTGTTTTGAACCGCTGTGGTGTTGAATAGTGAAGAGATACTGAGTCAACACCTCAAGGAAAAGCGCTATCTGACCTTGGGGAGTTTTGAAATGCAGAGGCCATTTCAGGCTACTGTGATCTGTACGAACAGTGAAATGCCTACTCAGTAGTAGATGGCGGAATTGTCGAGTAAAACGTTTTTCGACCAAAAGTTCCTTAGGTGCCGCACAATATTTTCTTTGTTCGGGACTTAACACGAAATTTTCATAAGCCACCACTTTTTACAGCCCACTCTACCCGATTAAGTTATGAGCCTATAGCATGACCAGAAGCATCAGCGTCTGAAAGGAAAGGGTCATCATTGATAGAAAAAACCAAAAGGAGTGTGGAGGCTAAGTCATTCTTGATATCCTGAAAAGCTCTATTCTTTCTCCTCCCATCCAAAAACATTTTTACCAGTACGTAGGTACAAAGGGGCCATCAGATGCGCATAATTTTTGACGAAGGCCCTATGGTAGTTTGCTAACCCAAAGAATCGTTCAACATCTCGTGTACTTAGCGGCCGTGGCAATTTTGTACCACCAAAGATACATCACTGCCTATCTCCATCCCTTGCGGGAAGATATGGCGATCGAGAAACGCAATATGTTTTTGGAACAAAACACATTTCTGGGGCTTAAATTTTAGTTGGTAATGTCGGAACCTTTGCAATACCTTTTCAAGATTGGAGGTATGATCTTTAAATGTTTTACCCATGATCATTTTTTTCATCTACATGTAGGAAAGTCGAAGTTATTTCCCAGTTTAAACCTCGAAGGACCAAGTCCATAACCATTGAGTAAAATTTTGTCAAACCATACCCCATTCTATTAAATTCAAATAAACCATATTTGGTTATGAATAGTATATTTTCCTTATCATTTTCATAAATTTGTATCTGCCAATAAGCCTGGTTTGCATCCAATTTAGACAACCTGATGTTGCCAGCTAGCATATGCAGGCAATCTTCAATTAAGTCAAAATGGTTGATTAACACAGAGTGAAGTCCCATAAAGTCTGAACACCAGCGTAAAAGGTCAAACTCATTTTAGAAGAAACATCCTGGAATATTACAAGTTATTCATTTTGGACTTTAACTTCGGATGGATCTAAATTGTTTTTTTGATTTTTCAAACAAATTTGTCAAGTGATCTGATAGGTTAGTGTGAGGTGGATGCTCCATTGTGAATGAGCATCCTTTAATACCAGTATCCAGAATGAGGAGAGGGTCACACTCTTGGCTTCAATAGCCTGCCAAATAACAGTCCCCTTTTTGAGTGTGAGGATTTACTAATGCTACAATTGGTGGGCTGCCTTCAGAGTGAGTAATCCGACGGATTGATAAATCTAGGTCCAGATTGGGTTCAACCATGTACCCTGGCATTGTTCTCTCTAAACCACATCGGATTCTCCTCAGAGTCATTACTTTCCGAGCTAAGCAAATGGATGATTGGACAACCGAACCATTGGGGATAGGTCGCATTTGTAAGATGTCTGATCCAACGGTAAATGTGTTGTGTGAAAGATCAATTAGAACATTGTGTTCTTGTAGAAAATCTAAGCCTAAAAGCGTTTCATGCTCAATCGGGGCGACATAGACTGGAAGGTGATAGTCATTGGTTCCCAAACTGTTTAGGGCTGGGCCAATCATTCTACCTTTCATTGTTAATTTTTACCAGCTGTGTTAATACTCCCTTCTTTCATAAGGGGAAAGGTCAGTGCTTGAATGATTTCTCTGAAATGATTGATATCTCCGCTGCAGTGTCAACAATGGCATTTAAACAAAAATTCTCTAATTTCACGGGAATTTGTATGATTGACCTTGACATTTATTGACAAAGTTTGATCTCATCCAATTCGGGGAGATCATGTTTGAGATGTGATGGCGAGTTGCAAATTTAATATCCAGTGGGACGTCAGGTGGGAGAGGGTGACCAACTGAACTTACCTCGTTCAGGAACTGTTTGTGTCGAAGCTCCAAAGAACTTTCTGCAAGGGTTGGGGCGCGGTGGCGTTGCGGTAACCGGTTCTCGTCAGATCACCGAAGTTAAGCAGCGTCGAGCCCGGTTAGTCCTCGTATGGGTGACCATCTGAGCGATCGATTCGGACTCCCGCGCTGTGTACGTGGGCAAGGCACTTTACCCCCATTGTCCACATGGAGGCACAATGACGCCGTGTACTAGGGCGTAATGCACGTCGATGGTGCGCATGTCTCAATCACAGTCTAACCATGCCTGTGCTGCAGTGCGGAGTTAAGATGTTGGGGAGCTGGCAGCTGCTCGTCATTGCTCGGTGGTTCTCTCCTGGTACTCCGGCTTCCTCCACCCGTAAAACTGTCACGGTCATGATTAGCCATTGTGCATAAATATGTGACCTAAAACACAAATAAATACTGCAAGGGTTAAAGAATTTACATTCTGGGACATGATGCGCATTTCTCCAGTAGGTGTCTGCATTTCAGGCGATGCAAACAAAACCGGGTCCCTCCACCGATTAAGGGGGTGGGGGTGGACTGCTTCTTGGAGATTTAAGATTGGGTTCTGGTGTATAAGCTGCTTGAATTGTTGTGTGGTTAATTTCCCCATATACTGTCTGGGAATCTGTGTTGGGTTTTAATCCTGTATATTGATAGGATTTTGAAGAGTCAATGTTCGGTTTGGTAAGGATAACCTGCGGGTGTGGATACTGGCACATGCATAACCTTAGCAGTACATTGGTACCATTTGTCTTTATCCGTAGCATTCTACAAACTGGTAGGATGAAGGTTGGCTACGTAATGTCAGGCCTTTATATTTTTCCCAAATAACGACTGAAAACGCTGTTCCCAAATAAGATAATTGCGCCCAAATTATGCAGAGTTTGGAAGTTTTTCCAAAGTTTTGCAGTGTTTCGGCAATTTTTACACGACACTGTCAACGGCGATTGCTTTTCTGTGGGGAATTCCATATGATCATGCACTTAAAGCTTGAGATATATTATATTCCTGTTTGTGGCATTTCTCGGTTAACGTCGTGCGTAATTTACATTCAAATAGATCTTTGTCTCGACACTGGGAAACTAAGAAGCCTTCTCGAGTTAGTCGAGTAAACTTAAGTCAAAGGGTGATGAGAGGGAATCAGTGATAATGGTGAAGACCTATAACAAGGGGTTGTCAACTAGCATTTTGAGACGGGGGACCTAAAACCCAAAACAGTCGCCAAAAATGCCAAGTAGAAGAAAATACCGGTACTTTTTCTCTAACCATGCAGGCCACATTCCTATTTGCCGTTGTGCCCAAATTAGACTGATCTAAAGGTCTGCGTATTGTCCTGCGGCTCTATCTGCCAACCCCTGGCAAAACCGCATTACCATTTGTCGGGTCTTCTGTCCTTCGCGTAAATTTGCAAAGGCTCTCAAAGCGAGCGTTTAAATTTCCTCAGCCCACTCCTCTAAATTCATTGTGTTACCTTGCTGTAATTGGGAAAACTTTATTTGGGCCGTTTCGGGCATATCAGACATTCCAAAACGTGTTTCCATTTGACGCAACCAATCGTGAATTCCCATATGTGGATGTTGTCAGAATATAGTAGTGTAGTATTCGCTGGCTTTACCAGTGAGGCACCCAGTGGCGGCGCCAGAAATTTTTTTTTTGGGGGGGGGGGGGGGGGGGCAGACTCCCATGAAGGGGGGCAAATACGTAAAGGATCATATCATTACTTTGTTATGAGGTAGTCCAAACTTGGACCCAAAGTCCGTAATATACTTTTTTGGTTTGGTACGTCCTGTGGACGTACCAAACCAAAAAATTATATTACGGACTTTGGGTCCAAGTTTCGACTAAATGTAATGGTAATTAGCGGTCCTCCTTTCAAAAAATCCTGGATCCGCGTTTGGTGGGTCTGTGCGTTAGAGAGAGAGAGAGAGAGAGAGAGAGAGAGAGAGAGAGAGAGAGAGACTCGTAATGCCCGTCTGTCATAATGCGAAATCCATTAATTGTTTTAGACAAGGGATATGGATAGACATGCCATTGTTGGCTCATAACTTAATTATAACTTATAAGTATCTGCATCCGAGTCTTTAAATCTCTACTGCCTGGATGTGTTCATCAGTTAGGCTGAGGCTTTGGGCTAAGTGTGTATGGGAAATTATTGGGAATAAAAAAAGAGAGGGGTGTGTGTGTGTGAGAGAGAGAGTGACTGAATGTGTTTGTGTGTGAGGGTGGATGGAAATGCATGCGAGATGGTTGGGGGGAACTGGGGGGGACTGGGGGGGGGGGGCAAAGCCTTCGTTTGGGGGGAATGCCCCCCCCCCCCCCCCCCGTAGCGCCGCCACTGGAGGCACCATCATAAATACACTTTGCTTTCCTCATCTGTCCAGGTTTGGGATTGAGAATAATGGAAACATTTAGTGTTGAGAGCTTGCCAATTAGTTGTACCATCATATGCCAAATATTTGGGTACATGAGGTGGGTTTCGTACCAGAGCCCAAGGTCTTCTAGGATTGAGATCAGTTGGGGCTGGGGGCACACCCGGGACAACCTGAAATTGCTGTGCCTGAAACTGTGAAACTGCAGGAATTGTGGGTGAGGGTGGAAAGATTGGAGCTTGTATCCGTGGGCGGGGGGGGGGGGGGGGGGTAACATTGGAAGACCAGGGAAAGGGGCAGGATAAGGAAAACCCATGTTAGTGGGGTAGTTAGTTGATACTGCCGTTGCTTGTGTGGAATGAGCTCTCATTTTATCTAACTGCTGAATATCAGACTTAATATCTTGGAAAGTGCCAGTCATTGTTTGCCAAGTCTGTGTGTCAAGGAAGCCTTACTAATAGCAACTAAAATACTAAAGTTAAATTGTTACTGTCGCTTTTGGGGGTAGCAAGTGTCGTCGTTAAAGTACGAGGACATTTCATTATCACCCGATATATGTGGAGTGAAATCAATAGCTGCAAGATAAACCCCCTAGTGACCTGCAGGTTGGGAATGTCACGCAGAAATCCTCTGTCAGGTTCCCCTTCTCCTCCCTCAACAAACGAAGGTCATGAACCGCCTGAAATGACACTCCAGGGAGTTACAATAAATCTGCACCCACGCAAGTATTAACAGAAATGGGCCCGGCCCCTGACGGATCCGATTAGGACATCACGTCTCAAAAAATAAAAGTAAAAGAAAAAATAAAGAAAACTTAGTAATTAGGACAAGAAAACGTTGGGGGGGGGGGGGGGGGGGACGAAAATGTAGAAAAATGGGGTTAGGGGAATGTAAAAGATGTTTTCGGGAAGCGAACTTACCCAGAATGGATGCCAATGACAGATGAGACTGCAAAATGACATGCACGAAAATAGGTACAAAAATGGAGCAGCACATGGTGGGATGAACGGCCGACCAGGACAAGCAACAACATATTAACCAGGGCTCAAAATAAGTGGTTTCGCATCGCTATTTGCTATGCAAAACACGCTAAAAGCTACACAATTTTCAGTTATGTACAGTATTTTGCGATACAATATATTCAACTGCAGCCTAATAGGCTGCAGTTGAATATCTTGTATTGCAAAATGTAAAAATGAAAATTTGTAACAAACTTTGCAAGCGAGTTCACTGATGCTTTACTCCTGATATAAGATTAACTCTCCGTCTCGCATTAGCAACTTCATATGTAACATGAATTTTATTGGTTCAAATTCATCCTGCATTGTTTCTGCATTTTGCATAAACTACCCAGTCAAAATAACTTTAAGCCCATCAAATTAAGAGATGTTACGCATTTGGAAATATCAAAGTCCACGCAATTGTTAAAGGCAGTTCTGTTGAAAAACATAGCTAGTGCTTCATGTGTAGCAACTCATTTGAAAAAGCACAGAAATGGATGGATATTATTCTATCTGCTCTGAAGAGTTTAATACAAAACAGTATGGCATAACTCCGGTATACAAGAACTGTTATGCAATTTAAACAAAATGCTATTCATTTTTCGGAAATGTGTAGCATTTTGCGAAGCATAGAAAAAAGGTATTTTGAGCCCTGATATTAACGCATCAAAAGACAAAATCATAAACGAAAATAACGAACGATGGTAAGTATCCGTACATGCACGATAGTGACGACGCCACTGTTGTATAGATTCTTACATAAACGTAAGCAGAATAACACAATGAAGTTCAATCTTCTCAACCTCAATGCATATAACATTAATGTAATTCATCTGGTTGAAGACTTTCGAATGGGACGCCACTGAAAAAAGCTCGTTTTATAGCAGTTCGGAACATAAACTAATTGGTTGGCTAGTTCCGAACAGGAGTACGGGGTCCTGCGAACGACTTGATCACACATCCAAACGAAAATTGAGAGGTAGAGAACACGAAACATATATGAAATCAACTCCTACAGTTCAAACCAGGCGCTAATGCTCAAACGACTAATGATTTCCAAAGTCGACTAGTCAATACCCAAAAGTCAAGTCGACTTCGACTAGTCATTGGTGATATCCTGTCTCCTTATAACAGTGTTGATGTTCCGGTAGAGTGCTGAAGGTCCAAATCAACTTACTGGAACATTATTCTGTTAATGTGCTTCTAATTATGCTAAGAGTGAAATTATATAGTCTTATTTAATTTGCCTTGTTGCGATTTATTGCAACAAGGCAAATTAATAACATATCCTGATAGCCCAAAATAATTCAGCACTCTACTAGTACCAGTTAAAACAAACTACTGTCACTACTATTAGATGGCAATAGATGCATACATTGATTGCCCAATATTGCTGTTCAAACTGTCTGACAGTGGCACAGAAGGGATACTATTTACCTAAAAGCTTGAACTCCTCCGACAAGTCGACTGCACAATTGAGAGTCGACTACTGGTTTGCCCAGAGTCGACATCGACTAGTCGACTAATCGTTTGAGTACTAGCAAACACCACTGGCCCCAGCAAGTCTGCTACCGTATTCCTATCAGAACTGATAATCCAATAATATTTTCGGAGAACAACTTGTGGCCAAATGTGCTTCACATATCAAAGAACAAAGCTAGGGCATCAAAATCCCGCAAAACACAGCGACAGAGCTGCATGGAGGTAAATTCCTAATTTGACAGTTTTGTTTACATAATAAGTTACTTTCGATGTCCAGTCAACGTCATCGGATGGAAAAAGGCATCGAAAAACAATGCCGTCTAAAATCATATAATGAGAAAGATCGCCTTAATACAGCATACTATTATCACATAGAGACTGCACATTGGCCATATTCTATGCAAGGTATCATGACATTAGAATTACGATTGTGTTTTTTTATGGAAATGCGTGGGATCGAGTGATTTGCTCATGTCCGTTGAATATGGAATCCATCTTCATAAAAAAATGCAGACAGTGTGGTTCTTTTTCCCAAATACAGTCCTATCGCTACTTGCTGAGGTGTTTTGAATGCTCAGCTTTGCAATTGGATATCTGAAGTACATTTGGTACAAATTATTCTCCGGAAAATTTATTGTATTATTTGGTCTGGTACGAATGTGGCAGACTTTCAGGAACCAGTGGTGTCTGCTGTCAATTCTATGAGTTGATTACATATGTGTTTCGTGTTCTATACATCATCCCAGCCTTCATTTTGAAGTATAATGTGTGTAATTTGATTAGAACTTAAGAAACGTCAGCGGTGGGAATTTGAGAATAAACAAAATGTCATTACCTGTATAGCACATTAAGGGGACGTCCAACCTAACTGGTCAAATTTCAGTTAATTTTTGTCAAAGTCTAAAGAAGGCCTAAAATGAATAACCCCTACACATTAATTATATACCAAACTGCTTGGAAGGAAATATAGAAACTGAAATCTGCCATGGAACTGCTGCCATGTGGTAGGGCTGTCGCGACTATCATTTTTTGTAATCGAATAATCGTGACCAGTAATCGACGGTTAGTCGATTAATAGTCGCTTCCCATGATTTTTTAGCAAACCATTCTTCTGTTCGTAAAACTCTGAAAATGACAATGGCACCAGTCTGTTCAGACGAAGTGGGGTTGTGGGAACAACAAATCGGTCCCGACTGAAGCTACATGTAGTCCAATCTTGGACCCACAGTCCGTAATATAATTTTTGGGGTTGGTACGTCCTGTAGGACGTACCAACCCCAAAAATAATATTACTGACTGCGGGTCCAAGTTTGAACTAGATTGAAGCCGATGAATTAAAATGAATTTACCAAAGAACGTTCCTGCATATGTTTCCTTTCTGCAATAAGTTTCTCGAAATTTTGAACATTGAGATCTATGCATTCCCTCGTCAGTTGTTAAAATTGGATCTTAGTCTGAAGTTCCGAACTTTGAGAAGTGATCTGACGTTCTGACTTTCGTCATAATTTTGTCACTTCCGCGCTTTGGGTTTTCCAATGGGTGCATTCGTGTGTACAAGACTGGAGAAATTCAGAAGAATCTATTCTTCTCGAGTAACTGTGAGTGTTCTTTCTTACTCAGTCAGTGACAGTCGTACAGTCTTCCGGATATGAATGTAAACTATGGTTAGATATTTAAAGTTATTCACCTTCATTGATCATTCATCGCACAAAACAATGCAATTTAGCCCCGACGTGTAGTAGACGTGTACCACCTTGAAAATGAACGACGATCGACTAAAAATAAAAAACGTCGACTACTTCAATAGTCGACGGTTAGTCGACTAATCGAATAATCGCGACAGCCCCACCATGTGGTAGATAGCACCGCCCGAAAGTCTACTATGGCATAAGTAAGAGAACAAAATGTACTCTAGAAACATTCAAGTGCATAATCGACGAAATCTTTTCCTTATTCTTGAATATATTAAAGAGTGAGACCAAATTGTATGAGCAGAGTGCTTACTGATTGAAGGCAGCCATTTTCTTCTGTTTATGATTTAATTTGGGGATGTTCAACAAAGGTCTTCTTAAAGGAGTTCACTAGAAGTGTGGAAGGACAAATGAGTGTCTCCCCATATAAAGATGTATGTGTCACTGTGGTGGTTTTGGAAAGAAACTATGGTCTCTTATGTAGAATGCACTACTAAGTGTTTTTATCCCATGCCTCAATTTGATAGTGATTATATTGTTAAATTTGTCTACTTTATCAATAAATGACATAGGTTCTTTTATTCCCATGCTATCTGTTGCAGAAGAAATAAGAGTAACTGTAACTCTTCACTGCAATAAACATCAAATGTACATAAAATTACAGTTATTAAAAACACATCCGCTTAACCCTACATAACCATTATTGCCTTATGTTTTCTCAAATGGGCATATTGGGATCGAGAGGAACATCCATTAGGTCTCCTGTTGTCGAGAGAGTGGGGTGGGGGGGGGCGAGGACCCCCCCCCTCCCCCATTTCACGTTTTTATTCAAGAACGCAGCATGCAAAAAAATCCCCCAAAAGGTCACGAGAGAGATCCATTTGATAGTAAAGTAAAAAACTTTCCTGAGGATGGAGGGGGATGCCCCTCCCTTGTTTGACTGTACCTTCGGCACTCATGGGATATGCCATTTTCATCTAAGTTTAACCCTTTTTGAAAAACCCTGGCGAGACCCCTGCTCCAACCACTATCAAATGGGTAACACTCCAAGTAATTGCAAAATATTTTTTTAGACATGAAGTTCTTAACCTCTCACGCCTCTTACTTCCAAATGTAACACTTAGTTTACTGATTTATGGATGAATAGAAAAACCCTGCCATCTGAACATGTTGCGCCCCAGACACCTCCATAATAGCTCCAATGAAAGTGCCACAAGCCACATTGGTGGCGTTACAGAATATTCATTAGTTTGTTGCTTGATAAGTATTAGGAAAAATATTCACTAAAATTATTTTGTTGCAGTTAATTGGAGGGTGCCAGCAAGCACTTTCCAACAAATTGAAAAAATCAACTAGTTATGAAGAAAATCTTCCTGAACTATACTCCTATTGTGGGTAGAATGGTATCTTTGAAAAAAATATCGTGTCCCGATGAGCTTATTTCAACAGGGGGTCAGATGTAGTGCTCAAACGACTAGTGAATACCAAAGTCGACTAGTCAATACCCAAAAGTCAAGTCGACTTCGACTAGTCATTGGTGATAACTTGTCTCCTTATAACAGTGTTAGTGTTCCGGTTGAGTGCTGAAGGTCCAAATTTGGCTTCACTTGGGCATTCATATACAGCAACTTACTGGAACATTATTCTGTTAATGTGCTTCTAATTATGCTAAGAGTGAAATTATATAGTCTTACGTAATTTGCTTTCTTGCGATTTATGGGAGAGTGCCTGTAGGCACTCTCCCATAAATTGCAACAAGGCAAATTAATAACATATCCTGATAGCCCAAAATAATTCAGCACTCTACTAATACCAGTTAAAACAAACTAATGTCACTACTATTAGATGGCAATAGATGTATACATTGATTGCCCAAAATTGCTGTTCAAACTGTCTGACAGTGGCACAGAAGGGATACTATTTCCCTAAAAGCTTGAACTCCTCCGACTAGTCGACTGCACAATTGAGAGTCGACTACTGGTTTGCCCAGAGTCGACATCGACTAGTCGACTAATCGTTTGAGTACTAGTCAGATGATATAGTTTTGTTTGTATTTGTTAACAAAATATATCTTAGAAACAACCAAAACTTGTTTTTCCAATCACTGCAACTTGACCTGTTAATCACATATAAATGCTATCATAAACTCATGTTGATTGGCTGCAAAAATTCCGGTGATGCAGTAAAGAATTTTACTGACATGAGCAAAGATCCCCATACTTATAGACCTAGTTGGTCATGGTGTGTCGATTACAAGCCATTTGTCAATTTTATCACGTGTGACAAAACTCCAGTGGTTTAGTCGAATGAGTTTTAATAGACTGAATGCACAATTTATCACAAGGATACAGGAAAATGACCAAACTCCTGTTGATCGAATATACAATTGCAATTTTTCAATGGCAACAATGGACAAATACTGAAACTGCAGCTAGAGAGAGCTAAGTTGCATCTAGAGAGAGAGAGAGAGAGAGAGAGAGAGAGAGATGTGAAGAAGTGTCAGCAGAATGACATGACCCATTTTCCATTCTACTGTATTACACATAACCCTTTATTACACATCCTTTAGCCAGCCCCAGGTTTGGGACTGGCTGTCAAAACTAACTACTGTTAGTTGCATTGCAAGTCAGGGCACATACAGTTACAGTTAGTTTAACGTTTGTTTCATGCTTTAATAATAATATTATAATGTGTAGGATAATTTTTGGTACAGTGTTACCATTATTATAAAATTTATGTAATAATAATACACGTAAATTTCATGTTCAGAATATTTCAAAGAACTTGATTATTTGCAACGACACAAACGTAACTTCTCTTTGAATATATAAGTAAGTGATTATGTGCATCTGAAATGACACACAAATGTCACCTAAACTGATACTTAGAGTGCTGGAAGCCCATATTTGGGCTTTGCTCTGAAGTGCAGGAACCACAACCTAAATGCTTCATATTATGTGGAAGTGCCTGATATTGTACTGGAACAGGAAGTGAAATTGCAATACGTGGATAGTGTATTTGCACAAAGTCACACGTAGAGTGGAAATTCTACCTATGCAATAATTATAAATTTGTTGCAAAGCATAACAAGCGCAAGCAAAGTTTCAGCCAATAGAGCTCGGGGTAAAAACCGAAGGCCCATTGGCTGAAACAGTGCTTGTGTATTTTATAAGCCCGTTTTGTAAAAACGGTCATATTGTGTAAATGATCTGTCCATCTGTGCGTCTGTCTGTCCATCCGTCACTCTGCCTGCCCAGGGCTTGCCTTGAGTCGGGGCTGATCAGCCCAGGCCCCGAGATCAGCCCCGAGGAGCACTTGCTGGGGGCTTTTTTTCAAGCCCCGACATTTTCCACAAAAAAGCACTAACAATAATGGACAAAATGGAAAATCAGCCCCGAAAGGCTCCGACCTCAATATGTGGGGGACTTTTTTTTAGGCCCCGACCATTTTACTCAAGGCGAGCCCTGCCTGCCTGTCTGTCTGTGAACAATTGGTTTCCGACCGATAATTCCAGTTTGGATTATTTTATGTCAACCAATGTTGGTGTTTGTAATCTCCACATAGCAAAACAGGCTAAGTTCGAATATGGGTTCCGTCCAATTATGTTTACATGAGTTATGACCCTTTTTCGACATAGAATTTTACCTTTTATTAAGATTTTTGGTTTCCGACCGATAACTGCAGTTTGGATTATTTGACCTCAACCATACGTGGTACGTGTATTCCCTAACTAGTAACACAGGCCAAGTTCGAATATGGGTTCCGTCGAATTATTTTGACATGAGCTGTTCCCATTGTCGAATTTCAAAATTTCTCATTACCATCAACATTTTAGTTTCCGATGGTAACTTGAGTTCGGATTCATAGATCATGACCAAACTTGGATTTTGATTCTGTTATATCAAAATGAAGATTAAATTTGAATTGGGACTTGGTTTGTTGATTTTGTCAAGTGTTGGGCCTTTTCGACATAGAAAATTCACATTTCCTTCAGTATTTTGGTTCCGGGTGATAACTTGTGTTTGGATGTATAGGACCCAACTTGTTTTATGCGTCATTTCCATGTATATTAATAGGAAGGTTAAGTTCGAATTGGAGCATGGCCCAATGATTTTTACAAGAATTATGGACCTTTCGAATTTGAAATTGCATATATCCACGAACATTTTGTCTGAACATTGTTTATGGTGTAACTTTAACAACTGTTCACAGATTTCAATTTTTTCTGTTATATTTCTCTACAGCAACAACGTCTTCGTCACGTTCAATGAGCAGCAATGTCCGATGAAAATTATGGTTATTGCTCTTGTTTATGGAACAACTCAGACATTAGTGACCAAATATCAATTTTTTTTAGCTTAAATTGACAAAGTCAAGATAAGCTATTTTGTAACTCTGTGAGTCTGTTAGTCGGTGAGTCTGTTTGTCTATGAGTCTGTTCACATTTTCCTTTAGCACAGGCTATACCCCGTGACGGTTGCCCGATCCCAAAACCCAAAAACCTTTAGCACAGTCTACAAGTCGTATTTATGAAGGGCTTTCATGGTAACTTGGTAGGTTGACTCTATATAATATATAGATGAGAACATCCCCTTATGGTCATGATCTGTCAACCTTGACGGCTGCCCAAGTCCGAAACCCAAAAACTTTTAGCCCTGTCTACAGGTCATATTTAGTATGGAGGGATTTCGTTGTAACTTGCTAGGATGACACCGTATGATGTCTAGATGAGAACTTCCCCATTTGGCCGTGGTTTGTCAACCATGATGACTGCCCGAGCCAAAAACCGGAAATCTTTAGCACAGTCTACAGGTCGCATTTATGGAGCGATTTTATTGTAACTTTGTAGAATGACTCCATATAATGTCTAAATGAAAACGTCTCTTTTGGTCACGATTGAGGTCCGAGGCCCAAAAAAGCATTTAGCATAGTCTACAGGTCATAATTATGAAGGGATTTCACTGTAACTTGGTAGGATGACTCCAGATAATGTATAGATGAGAACGTCCCCTTTTGGTCGCGACCATTCAGCCGCGACGGCTGCCCGAGCCCGAAAGCCTTTAGCACAAACTACAAGTGGTATTTATGAAGGGATTTCATCGTAGCTTGGCAGGATGACTCAATATAATGTCTAGATGAGGACGTCCCCTTTTGGTCGCGATCGGTCAACCATGATGGCTGCCTGAACCCAAACCCGAAAACATTTTGCACAGTCTACAGGTTGTCGTGTTGGGAAGGCGTATTCGTGAGAAGAACGTAATTTTAACTATTTATTGAACCGAAGTGCACATACAACCATACGTGATTTTTACCAAGACGTAACATGACACTGCGCATGACGCGACTCAACATTATAACATCAGAACATGAATTGTGCCTCTCACACATATATCACATCTCCTCCCTCGTCAAGCTAATGCGGGTCCTACATGTAAACTTAATATGGGTGACATGTTTCCTACATGTCCACGTACATGTATACGTTATTGAAAAAAACTACAAATCAACAGAATTTGATTCCAATGTCCATTGCAATGTTACTTGTTCTAACTTCTAATACTTTTGGAAACTAAATTGTCTCGATAAGTCGAGTGGGTGCTTTACTACTTGTAAGCCTACTTGATCTACGAAGTGGCAATGGAGATGTGTGTTTCTCGCAAGTAACTTCCCCAGAGGAAAGCTTCCCGGGTGAAACATCTATCTCTTCTTGCCTTACACTTGAAGGATCAGACTGACTTCTATCCTTGTCTGAAATTTCAACATCTCTTGATGTATTTAAATCTGTTTCCCCATGTGCATCGTAAGTACCTGCAAGGGGAACATTGCCTGCAGAATCAGTCAATGTTTCCGTGCACCCACGAACGATTGCGTCAACGTGTCGTTTCCAAACTCTGCCATCAGCCAAAACAATAATGTACGACTTGGGTGCTGAGCGTTCAGCAATCGTTCCAGGCCACCACGTTTCCTCCCTTCGAAAGTCTTTAACCATCACTGGGTCACCAGGATAAAATTCCCTAAAATTCTGGCGTTTATCATGAAAATACTTTTGGTCACTTTGTTTGTTGAGGACACTAGACCGATTGTCAGGTCGTAACAGTGACAACCGTGTCCTAAGTTCACGACCCAAAAATAGACTTGCAGGCGTACATCCTGTAGTTGAATGTTTCGTTGATCTATAGGTGAATAGAAATGTTGCAAGAGTTCGTGTAGAATCACCGGTCTCCTTGCCGATACTACGCTTGAAAGCTTGGACCATTCGTTCTGCTGCTCCATTACTAGCCGCATGATATGGTGCCACACGTACGTGTTTAATACCGTTCAACTTCATGAAACGTTCAAATTCTTCACTGATAAATTGAGGGCCATTGTCACTAACAATCTGCAAAGGTAAGCCATATTTGCTAAACAAGTCACGCAATACTGCAATATTAGCTGACGAAGTTGTAGAGTTCATTAAAACCACCTCTGGCCACTTAGAATATGCATCAACTACAACTAAATAGTTTTTCTTATCCTTTTCTGCGAAGTCAATATGCACACGGTGCCATGGAGCACCTGGCCATACCCAAGGCATCAACGGGGCTACACTTGGCACATTTCTAACTTGTTGACATTTCGTACAGTTCCTAACCGTTTTCTCAATGTTACTGTCTATGCCGGGCCACCAAACAAAACTTCTTGCCACTTCCTTCATTCGCACTATGCCGCGGTGTGAAACATGTAGTTCGTCCAACACATTCGTCTGAAATATCTTAGGGATAACTACTCTCATTCCCCATAAAATACAGTCTTGTTCTATAGAGAGTCCATGTCTCCGATTGTAGAATGGCTTTAGCTCCAAATCAATCTCATTTTTGGTATAATCCAACACTTTACATAATATTTTGTCACGTTTTGTCCCTTGTATTATTTGTTTACTTGTTATAGGTAAATTGTCTAAAACTTTTGAACTGATATTGAACAATGTTTCTTCAGTCTCTACTACTGTAGAGAGTAGTGGTAGCCTTGAAAGTGCAACCGCTATGACATTGTCTTTAGACGGTATATATCGAAGTTCATAGTCAAAAGCAGATAACGTGACAGCCCATCTTTGCAGTCTTTGTGCTGCCAGTGTAGGAATTGCAGTTTTAGGTCCAAGAATGCGCTCTAATGGTTTGTGATCTGTCAATATTGAAAAATGACGGCCATACAAGTAAGTACGAAACCGCTTTAATCCAAACATTATAGCCAAAGCTTCTTTGTCTAATTGGGAATACCCTTTTTCATGTTGTCCCAATGTCCGTGAAGCATATGCAACAGGTTTTCTAATCTTCCCCTCAAAAACATTCATGATGACGGAACCTAGGCCATAGGGTGAAGCATCAACTGCCAGCTCTAAGGGTAATTTGGAGTCATAATGACTTAATAAAAGATTGGATGAAATAGCATCCTTAACTGCATTAAATGACTGATCGCACTTTTGTGTCCATTTAAAAGGTATATTTCCTAACAGTTCATTTAATGGATAAATTAATGTTGATAAATACCTGCGGCAACCACGTTGTGTCCTTGGGCAAGACACTTCACCCCCATTGCCCATGTGGGGGTACGATGACGCCGTGTACTAAGACGTACTGCACGTCGATGGTACGCTTGTCTTCAACCAATCTAACCCTGCCTGTGCTGCAGTGCGGAGTTACGATGTTGGGGAGCTGGCAGCTGCTCGTCGTTGCTCGGTGGTTCTCTCCGGGTACTCCGGCTTCCTCCACCCGTAAAACTGTCACGGTCATGATTAGCCATTGTGCATAAATATGTGACCTTAAACATCAATAAATAAATAAATAATGTTGATAAATTTGGTACAAATTGAGCCTGAAAGTTAACCATCCCCAACCAAGAACGAAGTTCGGTAACATTTTGTGGAGTTGGCGTGTTACGAATAGCAGAAACTTTTTCCTCTGTTGGTTGAATACCTTGACCTGAAATTTTCCTACCCATATACACAACACTATCTTTGAAAAATTCACACTTGTCAGCTTTTACTTTCAAATTAAAGACTCTAAATCTTTCAAATAACTTTTCAAGATTTTGGAAATGATCCTTTTCATCGTTTCCTGAGACTAACACATCATCCATAATAGCACATGTTTTCTGAAGCCCTGAAATCACTTGGTCGATAAATCTTTGCCAAATAGCGGGACTTGACGAAATTCCAAATGGTAAACGAGTATACCGAAAAAGACCCTTGTGGGTATCAATTGTCACAAGCATTTGTGAATTCTCATCCAGCAACATTTCTTGATAAGCACATTTGAGGTCAATTTTTGAAAATTTAATTCCCCCTGACATTTTCTCAAAAACCTCCTCAGGCGTCGGAATAGGATACTGATCAGTATGTATCGATTTATTAACAGTAACTTTATAATCGCCACATAAGCGCACCGTTCCATCGGCTTTTGGAACACAAACAAGTGGTGTGCCCCATTCACTGTAGTCGACGGGAACAATAATTTCTTCTTCTTGCATTCTAGAAAGTTCCTTTTCTACCGCAGAACGTAGAGCAAATGGTACCGGTCGTGGTTTGTAAAATATTGGAATACAATTTTCTTTTAAGTGCAAGGATGCTTTTACATCCTTGACAGTCCCCAAAGTTGGACTGAAAATATCATTGTATTTTCTCTTTAGTCCTTCTAACATGCCAGTGCTGATAGTATATTGACCACCTGAAAATAGCATGGTCCAGTCAAGATTAATTTTCATTAGCCAGTTCCTTCCAAATAAAGGTGGAGCATATTTTTCAGCATAAATCACAACCAATGGCAAACAGGCCTCTTGATTGCCATATTTTACATTCACCCAAATTTCACCAGCTACCTCTAATGGCAAACCGGAATATCCATGTAATGGTTTTCTTGTAGGGTGTAACGTTAAATGTTTGAAATGTTTTTCATAGTCAGAAAAATTTAGCACACTAACCGAAGCTCCCGTGTCCACTTCCATACATAAATTAACATTTTCAACCAAAACTGTCACTTTCAAAACTGGCGCTGCATTTGTTACAGCTGACTCACTCTTTTTATCAGTTACAGTAAAAATTGAGTCAACAAAATCAACATTGTCAGACGTAACCTGCTCCTCGTCTTCACCAACAAAGTCTACTCGACTACGTGTGCGAAAATTATTTGTTTGAACTTTTTTGTACATGTTTGGCTTCCTTGGCGTTGAACCAGTATTAAACATTGTGGTACTTTTAGCTGACCTGCATTCCGATTTAAGATGTCCTGTCTTTGAACAACCATAACATGTTGCATTCTTGTATTTACATGTGTCTCTAGTGTGATTAGAAAGACCACACCTATCACAGCGTTTAGAATTTCTTATTTGAGTTGTACCCACAGCACTTCTGTGCGGAAATCCACGTGAATGGGTAACTTTATTAACAGGGTTACTATGTAAGTTCATACTAATGTCACTAACATTTTTATTTGCCGCCTCGTCTGCAATGGCTATCTTGAAAGCCTCCTCGAAGCTACACTCGCGTGCAAACAATTTCTTCTGTGTATAATCGGACGTTAAACCACATACAAACCGGTCTCTAAGACTATGTTCCAACTCATCTCCCTGAAAATCACAGTGACTCGCAATCTTTTTTAGTGAGGTAGAAAATTCTGTTATTGACTGCCCCGGCTGCTGCCTACATGAATGAAATCTAAATCTTTCTGCCACAGTCAATCGTTGAGGTCTATAATGATTTTTTAACAACTGCTCAAGTTCAGTGTATGTTTTTTCATTTGGTGACTTTGGAAAACATAAGTCCCTCAACGTTTTATAAGGTTCAGCACCAATACTGCTTAATAATATTGCCTTACGTTTCGGCCCATTGTCCACATTGTCAGGCACATCAGTGGCAATAAAAAACTGACAAAGTGTTTCCAAATAACATTCAATATCACCATCGCCAACGTTAAATTCTTCAAAAACTGTCCTATACGTTGCCATTTTAAACAAAATTAATGCAATATAGTGACTATACGCTAATATTTGCCTTAAAATGTTCCGTTTTAAGACCTCTAAACACGAATTTCACCGAACTGTTCGTAATTAATCATAAACAATGATATCTGTATCCGTAAACACAAAGTAGATCGATCCCCAATGTGAGATGAAACTGTTCATACTCCAATTAAATGGAATGCCTCCCTTTGAATCACGCTTGTGAGCGTTTTTGTGGTGATCTGTATTTTCTGGCCGCGAAATTTCAGATCAATAACTTCCAAATAATCAGTCTACATGCGTTTTCCAACATAAAATTATACTTTCCCTGATAGATTGATCCCGTAGTCGTCGCCAATTGTCGTGGTGGGAATGCGTATTCGTGAGAAGAACGTAATTTTAACTATTTATTGAACCGAAGTGCACATACAACCATACGTGATTTTTACCAAGACGTAACATGACACTGCGCATGACGCGACTCAACATTATAACATCAGAACATGAATTGTGCCTCTCACACATATATCACACAGGTCATGTTTCAGAAGGGATTTTATGGTTACTTGGGAGGATGACTGTATGATATCTAGGTGAGAATGCCCCTTTTGCTCATGATCTGTCATCCATGATGGCTGCCCGAGCCCAAAACCTGAAAAAGTTTAGCTCAGTCTACATGTCGTATTTATTGAGTGATTTATTTATAACTTGGTAAGATGCCTCCAGATAATTTCTAGATGAGAACCGACCCTTTTGGTCGTGACCACTCAACCATGACAGCTGCCCGAGCTCAAAATACAAAAACCTTCAGTACAGACTACAGGTCGAATTTATGAAGGGATTTCATTGTAATTTGGTAGGATGACTCCGCGAAAGTCTCTATGAGGATGTCCCATTTTGTTTGCGATCGGTCAACCGTGATGGATACACAGGCCCGCAGCTCGAAAACCTTTAGCACAGTCTGCAGGCATATTTATGTACGGATTTCAATGTAACTTGATAGGATGACTAATTTTGGAATAATTTCACTGTAACTTGGTAATTTTGGTTGACATAAATTAACTTTGACGGCCACATTAACAAACCTCTCAGTTCTTTAGAACAGTCTACACCTCAAATTATTTTTATTGAAAACATAGCATACAGGGAACAGAAATGAACATATTCCCAATTTTCACAATTCTTGTCATATTTCATAATCATTTCATAAACCTTGAACATTATCCTTTTCATCAAACACAACACACAGTCAAGTTAATCTACAGTGTCATTGATATATATTGTGTATATCTCTTTGGCTTTGGGAACAATGACGGTCTACATTATGAAAGTTTGATGACCACCGTTATCCAATGAAAATGGTCAGTAGGTATTCCCCCCCCCCCCCCCTCCCACCTCATGTTATTTAGGCTATGTTTCCAAAAAATACATTTTGAAGGATTTGGAGCTATAACACGCAGAAAAACGTTTGACTCCTATAACTCAACTGACCCCCCCCCCCTGTCATTTAGGCATTTTTTTCTTTGCCCCAAAATGCACTTTGACGGATTTGGAATGATTATATGAAAAACTATTGACCCCTAAAACTTACCGCTCCCCCCCCCCCCCACCCTTTTTTATTTAGGCAATTGTTTCCCCAAAAGCACTTTGAAGGATTTGGAGTGATTCCATGTAGAAACAAAATTTGACGCTTATAACTCAACTTCCTCCTCCCACACTCTCTCTCCCTGTGTCATATAGGCAATTTTTTCCCCAAAATACACTTTGAAAGATTTGGAGTTATTACATGCAGCAACAAAAAATGACTCGAAAAGTTACGTTCTTAAAGAAACAAAAAAAAAAAAAACAGACCCCAGTTTTGACCTCCAGTTATATGGTCACAAATTAGAAGCAACGAGGCCAACCTTTTGGGTTTTTTTTCGTCATAGCAAACTCAGTTTAACCCTTTACCTAACATGAAAAGCAGACGACACTTGCAAAAAAAATTCTTGAATAACTAATTTTTTTCATTTTTTGTCTCAAAAACATAGGTTATGACCCCTCGTTGGAACGAGCTCGTTCCAACGAGGGGTCATAACCTATGTTTTTGAGACAAAAAATGAAAATATTTTGAAAATTAATTGGCGATTTTTGAGAATAGCGCTGGCCGGTTTTGGCCGTTACGTTGGGTAAAGGGTTAAACGGTCACTACGGTAAGAACTACTAAACATATCAATTTTCTGAGAAGGTCAGAGGTATAAATTGGGGAGCAAACAAAGAACACAGATGTGCTTCTCAAACTTTACAAATCATTTATATGTCCGGTAGTCGATACACAGAACGACACACGCGTGTGAATGGGTAAATCGATATGGCACGAGTGCCTTCACAGAAGGATAGAACGAGAGGCCACGGACCTCTAGTTTTATTCTTCCGCGATGGCTCAAGTGTCATATCGATTAAGGGGTCGTCCAACCTAACTTTGGTCAATTTGTTAACATTTTTCCCAATGCCTCAGAAACAGATAAGAGAAGTAAGGAAAGGCAAATTATATATCAAAATAATGAGTAAAGTGCATAGAAAAGGTACATATAATTTTTTTCAGGAAAAAAAGTGAATTTTACAATTTTGAAGAAGATTAATTTGCAAATGGCATAAGTAACGAACAGGTAAAACCACAAAATAATCGGTAATTCAAAAGCCTTGTCCTCAATATAATGATAACATACTACAGACTCGGAGAAAGCATTTTTTTTGACACACACTCTGGTGGGTTTTGACGTTTGAATGTAATAACACCAACACAAATTTTGGATGTTCCGGATGTGGCCATGTTGCAATGATGTTTTTCCGGTCATGTGATTACGATGTGGTTCTTGCAGAAATACTCAATTTGGGCAATCGTAAGAATGCAAGGACGTGATCACGCCCTTTATTTGTTCGAGACAATGTATGGGCGGATTTGCAAACAGGTGACAGCAAATACATGAGCTGTTAATGTCATAACTGCAAAATATGGTTCGAAATTCCCTCTCGTGTTTACAGACCGTCTGAACGTTTTTGTTGACAAAAAATCTGAATTATTGCGCACTAGAAAGACAACATGAACCACTTGTCAAAAAATAACCGAGTGTATAAAATCGGGACGATACACATAAAATAAGGCAATATTCATAACAAAGTAAGCAGAATGCTTCAGAAATCACTTTTTCACGAAGTATATTCCAAGTGACCTGGAACTATATTAAGCGTGTTGATTTTCCCCAGATGTTGTGAAGTTATTTACTTCCTAGTAACCATGGAATATGAGGCGGGTATATTTGATGTCCGCAAAGGACCGATTCAAGATGGGTTGAAAATGATGCATTCGTGCTTTTAAATAAAGTGCGCTTGGACGATGCTGAGAATTTAGTTTTTTCTTGCAACCAACCATGGTAATACAAGCGTCGATCAGTGTCTTTTATGATCGTTTTACACTGACAAATGTGACAAATCTCCTTCACAGGAAACCATCCCCAATTTGCATATCACAATAAACATAACCGCTGTCACTGAGTGTCAGCGTGGCCGTGTGGTCAAAACTGAAACGAATTTTCGAATGCACGGTCAATATTAGCTGCAATTGGCTTTTAAACAAATGAAATACACGAAATATTCGCAATTTCTTCATTATTCATACCGAGTTACTTTTTAACCAGACCACATGCGTTCAGTTTCGTTTGTCGGCATCAAACTGATATTTTTGTGGTAATTAAATAGTACGAGAAGGCGAAGGAAGCCAAATATTTTCCATCATCTATTAATTAATTCAAATTGATAATTTCTTTTATTTTACTGAAATTATGAATTGATAAGGTGGGTGTGTTGCGATTATTATGCCCCAGACCTGGAAGTTGGAAAATCAAAGGTGCATCTAGGGCCGTGCAGTGGTGACCCCTGTCCTCTTAATCTTAGTCTTACCCATTCATCATTACATGTACCCACATTCTCCCTTGTATCTCAGCCATTGCTACTCCAATTTGAAGGATATGTGGTGTTGTGATCGAGCATCATGGGGAAATAATGCCTGTGTAGCTGCTGTAACATGTGTTTCTTCCCACATTTTTAGCTCACCTGACTTTCAGTCAGGAGAGCTATAGTGATCACTCACCGTCCGTCGTCCGGCGTCCGTCGTCCGTCCGTCGTCCGTCGTCCGTGAACATGGTGTTTGCGTCTTCTCCTCCCAAACCGCTGAACCAATTTAATTGATATTTGAGATAATAGTTTGTTATGACATCGCAATTTGATTTTGTTCAAATCAAGTTGCCCCGCCCGTGGGTAGGGCCACACCCAAAAAGTGTGCTGAAATCTTAAAAAATCTTCTTCTCATGAACCAGCAGTAGCAAAGACTTGAGATATTTGGTGTGCCGCTTCCTTTTGAGGTGTAGACTCAGATGTGTTCAAGAGAAGTTTGTGGGGCTATACTTGGCGTCGTTATGGGAGGGGCAAAATTTTTGGCCCCGCCCAAAATTTCTATTTTCCAAACCGAGAGGCTGATTTGAACCAAATTTTATGTGAGGGCTTATTGGGTCATAAGTACCTAATTTATGCTGATTTTTTTCCCGTAGCCCCATGGGAACGGCAGGAGCTAAAAATAGAAAAAAATTAAAACGCCCATATCTCCAAAACTTCACGGCACCGAGAATTTTTATTTGGTGTGAAGCTTCCTTAGGACCAACAGAAAGAATTGGTAAAAAAAAATTGCCATCGGTTTTATCACAGGGTACAGTTTCGGGACATTGAAAAAGTGCTGAGTCAGCACTTTTTAACACTGTAGGCAATGGGAAAAACATTAAAAAATCTTCTTCTCCAGATCCATTAGGCAGAATCTTTTGATATTTGGTATGCAACATTGGAGGGTGGATCTGATTCAAGTTTGTTCAAATCGGCCCCCTGGGTTCATATTTGGGCTCAGTATAGGAGCCCGATTTCGAACTTAGTGCATTTCAGGCAAATTTCTTAAAAAATC
Source organism: Pictodentalium vernedei (assembly GCA_031216915.1). Classification (NCBI taxonomy): domain Eukaryota; kingdom Metazoa; phylum Mollusca; class Scaphopoda; order Dentaliida; family Dentaliidae; genus Pictodentalium; species Pictodentalium vernedei. The sequence continues at coordinate 106,236,350 of CM062296.1, read as the reverse complement.
TTTTTCTCCAGATCCAGCAGGCAGAATCTTTTGATATTTGGTATGCAACATTGTGGGGTGGATCTGATTCAAGTTTGTTCAAATCGGCCCCTTGGGTTTATATTTGGGCTCAGTATAGGAGCCCAAATTTGAACTTAGTGCATTTCAGGGAAATTTCTTTGAAAATCTTCTTCTCAAGATCCAGCAGGCAGAATCTTTTGATATTCGGTATGCAACATTGTGGGGTGGATCTGATTCAAGTTTGTTCAAATCGGCCCCTTGGGTTTATATTTGGGCTCAGTGTAGGAGCCCAAATTTGAACTTAGTGCATTTCAGGCAAATTTCTTAAAAAATCTTCTTATCCAGATCCAGAAGACAGAATCTTTTGATATTTGGTATGCAACATTGTGGTGTGGATCTGATTCTATTTTGTTCAAATCGGCTCCCTAGATTCATTTTTGGGCTCACTATAGAAGCTCGAATTTGAACTTAGTGCATTTCAGGCAAATTTCTTCAAAAATCTTCTTCTCCAGATCCTGCAGGCAGAATCTTTTGATATTTGGTATGTGACATTGTGGGGTGGATCTGATTCCAGTTTGTTCAAATCGGCCACCTAGATTCATATTTGGGCTCACTATAGAAGCCCAAATTCGAACTTAGTTCATTTCAGGCAAATTTCTTTGAAAATCTTCTTCTCAAGATCCATCAGGCAGAATCTTGTGATATTTGGGATGCAGCATCCTTAGGGGGGTGAGATTCAAGTTTGTTCAAGCCATGTCCCTAGGTCCATATTTGGGCTCACTGTGGGAGCTTGAATTGTAACTTTGTTCGAAATGAGGAATTTTCTTAAAAAATCTTCTTCTTCAGATCCAGCAGTCGGAATGGTTTGATATGTGGTGAGTAGCATCCTTGGGGGGAGGGGGGATTCAAGTGTGTTAAAGCCAAGTCCATGAGTCCATATTTGGGTTCCCTGTGGGATCCCAAATTATAACTTAGTCAATATGAGGAATTTTTCTTTAAAAATCTTCTTCTTCAGATTCAGCAGTTGGAATGTTTTGATATTTGGCATGGAGCAACCTTAGGGGGCTGAGATTCAAGTTTGTTCAAGCCAAGCCCCTGGGGCCTCTTGTTTCAGAGTTGTGGTACTTTTTCACTCTTTTGAGTTAGAAAATTTTGTTTATAACCAGTTGATTTGTTACAATTTGTTGCAAGGTGCCTGCTAATACCCTCAATTGTATTGCTACAGAATTTTCTTGTTAAGATTTTGTTCCTATTACTTATCAAGCAACAACCTAATGAATATTCTGTATAAAGCCACCAATCTGATGTTTGACACTTTTATCGGAGCTGTTTTGAAGGCTTATGGAACTCAAAATGTTGATAATGGCAGGACTTTTCTATTCACCCATTAATCGATTAATTAAGTGTTATAGTTGGAAGTAAGAAGCATGAAAGGTCGGGAACTTCAAGTCTAAAAAGAATGTTTGGCAATGTGACATGATTTTTGCAGATCCACTCTTTTTGGGGGTTAACTGTCTCTGATAGTGTTTGGAACATGTATGTCGACAGGTTCTCCAAAAAGAAAAAAGAGTTAAACTTTGATGAAAAAGGCATATGCCATGAGTGCCGAAGGTAGAGACATACAAGGAAGGGAGCACTTTTTTTTATCAAATAGAGCTTACTTGTCACCTTTTGGGGATTGCTTTGTGTACTGCGTTCTTGAAAAAAATATGCGAGACCCTCTGGTGTGCCCTTCTGATTTCAATGATATCACGAGTGTATTGGTGTCCAAGAGTAAACAAAGCTATTATACTTATTGGTAAACCAGACAAATTTAACAATTTAATCACTATCAAATTGATGCATGGGATAACAGGGGTTACAGTGCAAGAGGTTTGTAAATATATTTATTCAACTACAATGTATGACTTTGCAGTGCATTCTACATAGGAGAATATCATAGTTTACTTTCAAATTTACCACAGTGACACATACATCTTTATATTGGGAGACACGCTTTTGTCCTTCCATACTTCTTCTGCTGGACTCCTTCAAGTTGACCTTTGTTGAACTCCCCAAATCAAAACATAAACAAAAGAAAATGTCTGCCTTCAATCAGAGAGCACTCCACTTATAACATTTGGTCTCAATCTTTATTACTTTCATGAATTAGGAAAAGATTTCTTCGAGTATGTACTTAAATGTTTATAGAATACAGCTGCTATTGTATTTTGAGGTATTTTATTGTAAAAAAATTGTTCTCTTACTTATGCCACAGCAGATTTTCAGGTGGTGCTATTTACACATGCAGCAGTTCCATGGCAAATTTCAGTTTCCACATGTTCTATGTTCCATTCCAAGCATTTTGGTATATAATTTATTGGGGTTATTCATTTTGGGACTTTTTTAGACTTGAAAGAAAATTACATGAAATTTGACCAAAGTTAGGTTGGACGTCCCCTTAACCCATTTACACAGACACGTTTCGTTCTGTGTTTTCTACACGCCTTCATGTCTGTAAAAACAATTATCAGAAACACACTAAGTAATTCATTTGGCAACTATCAACAAAAATAAGACATTTTATTGCCAACCAAATTTGCGAGTGGAACGCGTGTTACTATTTCGTCCCCTTAGTTCCAGTGTGTTCCATGTGCCTTAGTGGCACACAACACATTGCTACTCAGAGGACGATTTGGAGCTATTGCCAGCGATTCAAATTTTTATTGCGGTGCACGATTTGTATAAAATTCCAGTGAAGTTTCGCTCCTTTATAAACAAGATTCTGTTTCGCAAATATGTGCGGAATGGATTTTCATTTTTTCGTATGGTTTAGTGTTGGTGAAGATGGGGATTTCATAGAAGAGGCGTGTAATAAAAGCCGGTGACATAACAAGTAACCTGAGCAAAACCAATATTCAGAAGCTGCAGAGGATTCAAAATAGGGCTGTCACGAGTAATCGATTAATCGATTGTTGATCGGTCACGGCGAAATCGATTAGTATTTTTCGTTGTCGAGTAATCGGTAAATTGTATCCCGTTTTAGACATTTAATAACTAAAAGAAAATTTGATGATAAAAATATTGTTTCTAAAGGTGAAGAGTTAAGAACATCGATGTTAAACCTCCAGAAGCTGTGGGAAACTTTTGTCTTTCAGGTACATTCATCAAAGCTTTGATGTTCTGAACTTTTGAACCGTCAGTGTAATAATCAAGACCGGTCGGCAGTTGCGAACTTCGCAACTGCCGACCGGTCTTGATTATTGCACTGACGGTTCAAAAGTTCAAAACATCAAAGCTTTGAATGTAACTAAGAGAGGATCGTCTTCGTTGTTTACTTGAGGTAGGTCAACTGACTTCAACTTCATTTTTATCGACTTCAAAGAGAAGGAGATGGGGGGTCATCTAGGTACGATCAATCGATTATCATCGATTATTTGCGACGATTAATCGATTCCTAAATTAAAAAATCGTGACAGCCCTAATTCAAAACCATGCCTTCCGCGTGGCAATATGCCAACCCATGTGGGCACCGATAAAGGAACTTAATGAGATTGTAAAAAGAGAAGCTATTTGACCCTCCGATACTTTTGTATGTTTTATGATGTACGGAATCAAACGGCGCGTTCATACTTTGTGGTCATTTGTTTTGTTATTCTTTTTCAACTTTTTCAAGTTTTGACCTCAATTCCTATTTTCATCCGAATAGTGCTCAGTGACAAGCGTTAAGCCAAATGTTATCGCAGCCTAAAATACTAGTATAATCCTGCAGGTTGGACTTCTTAACTGGTTGGATGCTGGAAGCCACTATCATGGCGTTCAAAAAAGGAGGTTACCAGAGCAAAAGCCAACACTTTCTTTGCTTGAAATTCGTATTCAGTGAAATGCAAATAATATTTTGTCTATATAATTTTGTTTTATTACAAATTCCTGGAGAGTGCATGTGGGTACTCGCCAATGATTTGTAATAAAACAAATTTTGAATAACAAATTCAGACCGCCAAAAATAATCTAACCCTCAACCAGTTAATCACTAATGTGAAAAATATCTTGTTATTTGTACTTTCCGACGTTTGACGTCGCATTTTGAAAAACGTTGGAGAAATGGATTCCCAGTGACGTTTGAACGTCAGGATAATTAACGTCTGAAAGGGTTAAACGCGATTAAAAGACCTACAAAACATGAAAATAAAACTCGCAACAGACACCAAGATAGTGAATTAATGGTAGAGCTGAACCAACACCGAACCCTTAACAGAAAAAAAACCCAAAATATGTTCCCGAATATTTGAATTATACAATAGAATTAATTGCGTGAAGTCTGTGAGGACTGCCTATAGCTACTTTTTCAAAACATTAGGATTGAGTCTTGGGAGCTTGCCTCTCAATTCTTTTTTTAAGGAGTGGGCTGTGAAGAAACTAGGGCTGTCGCGACTATCATTTTTTGTAATCGACTAATCGTGACCAGTAATCGACGGTTAGTCGATTAATAGTCGCTTCCCATGATTTTTTAGCAAATCATTCTTCTGTTCGTAAAACTCTGAAAATGACAATGGCACCAGTGTGTTCAGACGAAGTGGGGTTGTGGGAACAACAAATCGGTCCCGACTGAAGCTACATGTAGTCCAATCTTGGACCCACAGTCCGTAATATAATTTTTGGGGTTGGTACGTCCTGTAGGACGTACCAACCCCAAAAATAATATTACTGACTGCGGGTCCAAGTTTGAACTAGATTGAAGCCGATGAATTAAAATTAATTTACCAAAGAACGTTCCTGCATATGTTTCCTTTCTGCAATAAGTTTCTCGAAATTTTGAACATTGAGATCTATGCATTCCCTCGTCAGTTGTTAAAATTGGATCTTAGTCTGAAGTTCCGAACTTTGAGAAGTGATCTGACGTTCTGACTTTCGTCATAATTTTGTCACTTCCGCGCTTTGGGTTTTCCGGTGGGTGCATTCGTGTGTACAAGACTGGAGAAATTCAGAAGAATCTATTCTTCTCGAGTTACTGTGAGTGTTCTTTCTTACACAGTCAGTGACAGCGGTACAGTCTTCCGGATATGACTGTTAACTATGGTTAGATATTTAAAGTTATTCACCGTCTTTGATCATTCACCTCACAAAACAATGCAATTTAGCCCCGACGTTTAGCAGATGTGTACCACCTTGAAAATGAACGACGATCGACTAAAAATAAAAAAACGTCGACTACTTCAATAGTCGACTAATCGAATAATCGCGACAGCCCTAGAGGAAACCCACCACTCGCCCCATCAAAGGCAAAAGTAACACAACAGTCACAATATTCAATAGCGGAGCTCTTTATCTCCAGTGTACAGAATTTTACGAGAACAATTGTTTCGTTCACCTGGTCGTTACGCAAATTTAAATCTACGTGATCGGATGACCAGTTAACCAAATATTGCCTCTTGAGTGGTAGGTAAGGTGGACGTTAGCTAGTGTTTCTTGTGTCTTCGTAGATTTTTGTTTTGAGGGGCTATATATATACTCGCCCCAAAAAGAATGTGTGCATTGCAGAAATTGATCAAACTCCAAAAAAAAAAAAATAATTTCGTAGGTGTAAGAGTGTTAACCTGTTCATGAATAAGTTATATTGAACACAAAAACAGCTTTCCCCGTTAAAATTGCATTAACGTTAAATGACGTGCTGCACGTTTGTGAAAAGGCATGTTTTGCACGCGGAGAGTCTGAAAATTCATTCAGCAGTGTGAATCCTTGGGTATTTAAACACTAAAGTAAGGCCTTCGGCTTCCTACCGTGCACATTCAAACTTGCGCTGCTGTTAAAACGACTCCACATTAGCATGCCAAGATTGACAATGAATCAACGTCTCCTTGCCCTGGGTATGATTAGAGCTGGCAGAACACACAGAGAGGTTGCCCAGCATTTGAACTGTCACCTTAACACTGTAGACAGGCTAGTCCATCGACATGCACAACATGATGACGTTCGAGACCGACCCCGCTCCGGGAGACCCCGAGTTACCACCCCTGCACAAGATCGGTATATCCGTGTCGTCCATCTCCCGAACCGGCAACAAACGGCAACGACGACAGCCAGGAACATCCCTAACCTGAGACGGATACATCCTCAAACAGTAATCAACCGGCTGAGAGAATACGGCTTACGTCCTGGAAGACCTGCAATTCGTCCGATTTTGACGTTACGTCATCGTCGTGCTCGACTGCAGTGGTGTAGACAACATCTGAGGCATCTCTTACACTGGTGGTGACGTGTTTTATTCACAGATGAATGTCGTTTCCATCTTTCATCATCAGATGGCCGCCAGAGAGTGTAGAGGCGTCGAAACGAACGCTACGCAGATCCATGTGTCGTGGAGCGAAACCGTTATGGGGGAGGGTCTCTCATGGTGTGGGGTGGCATCACTGCCCGTAACAGAACTGAGCTGGTCATTATTGATGGCAATCTCAATGCAGCCTGATATCGTGATGAAGTGCTTACACCTGTTGTTGCCCCCCCCCCCCCCATTTCTGCAACGTCACGGATCCCGGCGTCATTCTACAGCAGGACAACGCCCGACCACACGCAGCTCGTGTTGTTCAACAGTATCTGCAGCAACAAGTGGATGTTCTTCCCTGGCCTGCAAATTCGCCCGATATCTCACCCATTGAGCACGTATGGGACGAAATGAAACGTCAGCTACGCCGGCTTCCCCATGCACCGTCAACGCTTGTGGAACTCCAAAGACAGCTTATCAGAATATGGAACAACATCCCACAACACTTCCATGCTAACTTGTTCGCTTCCATGAGGCGTAGATGCACAGCAGTAGTCGATGCAGACGGAGGTCATACCAGATATTGAGTGTGTGAGTTTTGTGTTTGACCCTTAGTGTATTTGACTCTCCATGGCACCAAGAGTATTCGTCGTAGCGTAATGAAATTTCTCGTGTTGATCACAGATTCATTCATCTGTGATTGAATAAAATTTCCATGAACGAAAATGATATATATCTTTTTTTTAGTGTTATTTTTTTAGCACGCACACTTTATTTTTTGGGAGAGTATATTTCACTCCCACGCAATATAGGAATCCTTGTTAATGATAACAAAGCAGCTCCCCACGAATTGTTACGTCGCCAAACGTTCGATTTGCCATCCCCAAATCGCGTGAACTGTCAGTAGGTTGGAGTCATTTCTGAAATTTTGCACACTGTTTCTCTCTCTAATAATGATATGCAGTGTTGTCAGTGAGTATTGCCTCTCAACTCATTAATAAATCTGCGATCGAGTCTGTGAGACGCGGGTGTGGAGTGGGCTGCGAAGAAACCCACCCCTCGCCGCATCCACAGCAACCATCACACAACAATCACAGTGTACCATAGTGAATTCCTATCTCTCTCTACTGATAATTTCTCTAATTGAACATACTCAAATGTTCTTGAAACATTATTATGATATTATCAAGAAAACGCATGGAGAAAGTAGACGAAGCGCTTAAAGAATCGGAACAACCTACCTTTCGGTAAACATGCGCAGGAATCCTCCAAACAAGAATTGAAACAAGCTTGTCTGGTTGGGACTAGTGTGCACTTTAAATAAATAATCATATGAATAAAGATATTACAGCCCTTTTAAGGGTTTTTGGTGTGTGTAGGTTTTTTCCCCCTTTCCATCACCCGTCATCTGTTTCCCCTGACCAGATGGCTAAGTATCAGCATGCACTCTCCCTTATAGGCTGATGGATGACTTCCAGCTTTCAAAAACAATTATTGGTGGATTTTTAGTCGAGTTATTAAAAAAAAACTCTATTATTGGTATGTCGAGCATCGGTCGCCGGACTGGCGGATCTTTTTGCTTATAACTTAGTTGTTTCTGGACAAATTTTGATATTTTGTATGTGACCTGATATGCATGTTCAAAACCCGATGACGCGAAATAGGGCGTGTCCCTGTTTTTTTTTCCACAGGAGTTATGGTCCTGTGTTAAAATTGATTAAGTTTGAGCTTGATAACAACAGAACTTCAAAAGCACGATTTGACTGACATTTAGCAAATGGGATTTAAGGAACAGTGTTTCGATCGAGTTCGAAAATGGGCTTGGTCCGATGTACGGTTTTCACAAGAGTTATGTCCCTTTATTAAAATCGTAATTTTGAGCGTGATTGCACGATGACTTCAACAAACTTCAGCCGAGTTGGCTGATATTTGGCACATGGATTTCAAGGAGCAATGTATGGATCGATTTCGAAAATGGGCTCAGTCCGATGTTTGGTTTTCACAAGTTTTGGTCCTCACGTAACATTGACTAATTTTCATCTTGATAGCGTGATAACTTCGACAAACGTCAACCTATTTGACTGATATTTGGCACATGGGTTTCAAGGAGCAATATCTTGACCGATTTCGATGGGTGGCTTTCACAAGAGTTATGGCCTTTTGTTGGAATCGACTAATTTTGAAATTGGTAGCGCAATACCACCAACAAGCGTCATGCGATTTGACTTGTATTTAACACATGGGTTTCAAGGAACAATGTCTTCAGTCCGAAAATGGACTTAGTCCGATGTAGAGCAGTAGAATTATTGGGATGACTTTGTCATTTGTTTGCAAGTTTTGTGTTTGATAGAGCGATAACTTCAACAAACATCAACCGATTTGATTCATTTTTTTTGCCCCTTGAAAAAACGGTCGTATTATGTGTTTGATCTGTCGGTCTCTCCGTCTGTCCATCCCTCTGTCCATAAACTTTTCCATTTCCGGATGATGGTTTGTCTGTCTATCCATCCGTCCATCCGCCTGTCCGTAAACTTTTCCATTTCCAGATGATAATTTGTGTTTGGTTTTATAGAACAGGACCAAACTTGGTTTGAGCCTCAATTATATCGGAATGAAGGTCAAGTTCGAATTGTGGCTTGGTCCTATTGTATTTACAAGAGCTATGGGCCTTTTAACTTAGAAATTGCACATTTCCATCATCATTTTTGTTTCCGGATGATAACGTGAATTTGGATTTTTAGATCAAGACCAAATATTGCTTTATGCATGATTTGTATCACAATGAAGGTTAAGTTCCAATTGGGGCGTGGTCTGATGCATTTTACATGAATTATGGGCCTTTCGATTTTGAAATTATATATTTACCTCAACATTTTGTCCGAACTTTGTTTATGGCATAACTTGAACTGTGGTTAACGGATTTCAATTATTTTTCGTATATGTCTCTATAGCACCAATGCCTATGTCAAGTCCGAGGACCAGCAATAGCTGATGAAAATTGCTCGCTGTAACAAAGTACATGTATCGCATAATGCTTGTTCATGAACTAACTCAAAGATTAGTAACCAAATGTCAGTTTTTTTGTATATACCTCTTTGGGAACAATGACTGTGTATTTGATGTCTACCGTTATCCTATGAAAATGGCCAGAGGCATCCCCCCCCCCCCCTCCACCACACACCATATCATGTATGCAATTCTTCCCCAAATGCAATTTGAAGGATTTGGAGTTATTACATGCAGAAAAAAAGTTTTACTCCTATTACCCAACTGCCCCTCTCCCCTGTCATTTAGACATTTTTTTCTTTGCTCCAAAATGCATTTTGAAGGATTTGGGGTAATTATATGATAGAAAATTTCACTCCTATAACTCAACCCCACACCCCTTGTAATGTAGGCAATGTTTCCCAGAATGCATTTTGAAGGATTTGGATGGATTGCATGTAGATAACCCCCCCCCCCCCCCCCCCCCCCCCCCCCCAGCCCTTTCCGTCGTGTCATTTGGGAATTTTTTCCCCAAAATACACTTTGAAGGATTTGAAGTTATTAAAGGCATCAAAATTTTGACTCCAAAACCTCCGCCCCCGCCTCTCCCGTGTCATTCAGGCCATTTTCCCTAAAGCGTATTTTGAAGGATTTGGAGTGATTCAAAGCAGAAAAACATTAAATCCTATAACCCAACCCACCCCAACCTCCTCCTGGTCATTTAAACATTTTTTTGTTTGCCACAGAATGCAGTTTGAAGGATTTGGAGAGATTACATGCAGAAACAATTACTCCTATAATCCCCTGTCCAGCTTCCTCCCTTACCCCCTCCGCCATCATTTAGGCACTTTTGTTTCTTTGTTGGCTCACACTGACAAAGTCAAGCTGAGCTAATGTAATTGCTCTTCGTCTGTCGTCCGACGTCCGTCAACACCATGTTGTGGTCTTCTCTAAAACTCCTGGGCCAGTTCAAGAGGAAGTTTGTGTGAGTGATGGTTCCGAAGGGTATTGCATTTTTGTTTAACTCAACATGTCCAACCCCATAGGGATGGGGGGGGGGGGGGGGTGGGGGATGTAGGAGAAAATGCTCCAAAATATTTTTAAAATCTTCTCTTGAACCAGTGGGCACAATGACTTCATATTTGTTGTGGATGTAGTATCAAATTTCTTTAAAAGAAGTTCGTGAAGCAATATTTGGCCTTGTAATGGGAGGGGTAAGATTTTTTGCCCCGCCCACAATTTCTATTTTCTGAGCCAATGATCCGATTTGAGACAAACTTGGTATGTGATTTTATTTGATCATTAGTACTTGAATCGTGCAAAAAAAAATTCAAATTCCTTCACAGGCTTGGCAATTTCAGGAGAGCGATTTTTAGCTCTCCTTACTGCCCTCCTGAAAGAATTAAGGAGAGCGAAAAATTGCCCTCCTAAATATTTTGGTCTGGAATGATTGAGGTTACATGTATTATGCTCACATTAAATTTTTGTTGTAAAGCAAAAATGTAGTTTAACTTAGAAGTCACATAACATCACGTAATTTCATTTTGAAAGTGGTGTAGTGGTAAAAGGTAATGGCTGCAACCAAAACCAAACACAGTTGCAATCATTTGAAGCAAAATGGGTCACAGCAATATTTTTTTTTTCTGTCAGTTTCAAGTTCAACAACTGACATCACAGTCTGAGGGGTAATTATTCAAGGAATATTGACACTATAATATACTACCATTACTACTATCCTGTCACTTGAAGCACTTGCACCAGGATGTGACTGTAGATTCAAGCAGACCTGTTGTCCAAGAAAGTCATACGCCTACCACTACCACCTTCAACCCCCTTAGGGGGGTTGAAAGTGGTAGTGGTAGGCGTATGACTTTCTTGGACAACAGGTCTGGGTACACACACAGGTCTTGTCAAGTGTGTGTTCGGTTGTTGAGTGAGACATCTAGATGTCTAAGAGATTTCGCTTTACCTTAGTAAAGTTAATAAAATCACTGATGTAGTCTGTTGGTTTCAGTTTCAATGAGTTCGTTCAACTGGATACTTAAAATGCTGTTTAAAGCTAATTGCTCTCCTAAGCTGATTGAGGAGAGCGATTTTTTGCCCTCCTCCATTTTTCAGAATGCCAGGCCTGCCTTCATCCCCGTGGGAACCCAGGGAGTTAAAATAGAAATATTTTCAAACGCCCATATTTCCCAAACCACACCGAACAGAGAACAGTTATTTGGTATGAAACATTCTTAGGACCAGTAGAGTTGAATGGTAAAACACCGAAAAGATACTGAGTCAGCATATTTACAAAAAATTTAAAAAATCGTTTCTCAAGAGCCAGTCGTCAGAATCGTTTGAAAATTTAGTATACAACATTCATAGGGGGTGGGGCAGATACAGGTTTGTTAAAAGAATCCCATTGGTTTATATTTGGGCTCAATACAGGAGCTTGAATTTTAAACTTTGGGCAATATGGGGAATATTCTTTAAAATTCTTCTTCAGAACCACCAGTCAGAATATTTTATAGTTTGATATTCATCATTGTTATGAGGGTGAGATTCAAGTTTGTTCAAATCTGGTCCCTAGGTTAATATTTGGACTTCATATAGAATCCCAAATTTTAACTTGGTGCAATATGGGAGATACCGTTTAAAAATCTTTAGATACACCAGTCAGAATGCCTTCATATTTGATATACAACATCTCGGGGGGGGGGGGGGGGGGGGGGGGGTGGTAGTGCAGATTCAAGTTTGTTCAAAACGGGTCCCCAGGTATATATGTGGGATCTCTGGTGGCCAAAAGTTTAACTTAGTGCAATTTGAGAGAATTCCTTTAAAAAAAATTTTCTTTAAATCCACAAGTCAGAATGTTTTCATATTTGGAATACAACGTCTCTGGGGAAGTCACATTCAACTTGGTTCAAATGGGGTGGCGAGGTTTGTAAATTCAAGTTTGATCAAATCGGGTCCCTAGGTATATATGTGGGATCTCTATGGTAGACCGAATTTTAACTTAGTGCAAAATGAGGAAATTTCTTAAAACAATATTCTCCTTGGAGTGATTCAAAGCAGAAAAACATTAAATCCTGTAACCCAACCCACCCCATCCCTCCTCCTGGTCATCAGAACATATTTTTTTGTTTGCCACAGAATGCAGTTTGAAGGATTTGGAGAGATTACATGCAGAAACAATCACTCCTGTAATCCCCTGCCCAACCTCCTCCCTCCCCTCCTCCGTCAGCATTTAGTCATTTTTGTTTCTTTATTAGCTCACACTGACAAAGTCAAGCTATTTTGAAACTTCATTTTCATCTTCAAATGCTTTGAAACATCATTTTCATCTTCTTCAACATCTCTAGGGAGGTGGGGGGGGGGGGGGGGGGGGTCAGATTTAAGTGCTTTTCAAATCGGGTCCGTAGGTTAATATTTGGGCTCGCTATGGTAGCCCAAACTTTAACTTTGTGCTATATAAGGAAATTTCTTTAAAAGTTTTCTTCTTCAGATCCATCACTCAGAATGCTTTCATCTGTTGTATACAACATCTCTTGGCGGGAGGAGGGCAGATTCAACTTTGTTCAAATCGAGTGCCTGGGTTAATATCTGGGTTCCCTGTGGGAGCCGGAATTGCCATGTAGTTGAGGAATTATAATTTTTATATTCAGTACCATCTAGAGGCGTGTAACTAAGATTAATCCACATATGATGTATCAAGGGGCTTCACAGCGAAGCTCCACTTCTTGAATTATGATCAACTGAAGAACAGGCATGATGCTTGAACTATTTTAGTCACCCCTGCGGGGCTCAAGGATTGACAGTATATCCTATGGAGATGGATTGCATCATGTAGTTTCATTCTTGGACTCTGTTTATATCATGCTGTGTTCAAGGTGAGCGGTTCAGGCCCCGTGGGGCCCCTTGTTTCAAAATGCATTTTGAAGGATTAAGCGCTTGCCAGTGCATGCCATTTGTTGTCTGAAAACAGTCATTATGTACAATTCGAAAAAGCCTATCGCATGTATGATGCAACGACTGATCGCGAGGCTTAAGTCTTGATACGTGACTTTTTGAGAAGATTATCTCAATCGAGTTCCAAAATGGGCTCGGTCGGATATACGATAACAAAATTATTGGGCTGAATTGGTCATTTTCGGGAATTTTGTGCTCGATTGCACGATAACGTGAACAAACGTCAACCGATCCAATTCATGTTCGTTATGTGTGTTTCCAGTTACATTTTCTTGAGTTCGAAAATGTGCTCGATCCATTTTTAGCTCACCTGTGGTCTAAAAGGCCGTGTGAGCTTTTCTCATCACTTGGCGTCCTTCGTTGTCCATCGTCCGACATCCGTCGTCCGTAAACTTTTCACATTTTCATCTTCTGCTCTGTAACCGTTAAGCCTGTGTGAATCAAACTTGTCAGGAATGGTCTATGGGAGGTCCTCTACAAACGATCCTCATTTTGTTCCCGTTCCAGAGGCATTCTTTGATCCTGGTTGGTAGATTTTCAAAAATCTTCTCTGAAACCGCCAGCCCAAATGCTTTGAAACATCATAAAAATGATGACTGCGACCCCCCTCTACCAATGATCCTCATTTAATGTTGATCGGCCTAAAACATGGCCGCAATTGCGGCTTACAGTTACCGTAGAAACCCTATGGAAATCACATTTCCATCTTCTCTGTGAAACTACCAGGCCGACGTGAAAACAAACCTAGCAGGGATTTTATGGGAGGTCCTCTACAAACGATCCTCATTTTGTTCCCATGGGTTTGAAAACATGGCCGCCAGAGGCATTCTTTGATTCTGATTGGTGGATTTTGAAAAAAATAATCTCCTCTGAAACCACAGGGCCAAATGGTTTGAAACTTTGCATGGTTGGTGACTGGGACCCCTCATTTAATGTTGATCGGTTTGCAAACATGGCTTCAATTGCAGCTTATAGTTACTATAGAAACCCTATGGAAAATCGCATTTTCATCTTCTTCTCTGGAACTGCTGAGCCGATGTGAACCAAACGTGGCAGTGATAGTCTATGGGAGTTCCTCTACAAACGATCCTCAATTTGTAACATGGCCGCCAGAGGATTTCTTTGGTTCTGATTGGTTGATTTTTAAAAATCCTCTCCTCTGAAACCACAGGGCCAAATGCTTTGAAACATTGCATGATTGATGACTGGCAACCCCTCTACCAACAATCCACATTTCATACCGATAGGGTCTCAAACATGGCTTTAATTGCAACTTATATTTACTATAGAAACCCTACGGGAAATCACATTTTCATCTTCTTCTCTGGAACTATTGAACCGATGTGAATCCCACTTGGCAGGAATGGTCTGTGGGAGGTTCCTTACAAACGATTCTCATTTTGTTCCCGAGGGTTGAAGAACATGGCCGCCAGAGGCATTCTTTGATTTTGGTTGGTGGATTTTCAAAAATATCCTCTGAAACTGCCAGGCCAAATGTTTTGATACTTCACATAAATGATGACTGGGACCACCTCTACCAACGATCCGAATTTATTGTTGATCGGGATGCAAACATGACTTCAGTTACAGCTTATACTTACTATAGAAACCCTATAGGAAATCACATTTTCATCTTCTTCTCTTTAACTACTGAGCTGACGTGAAGCAAACCTGCCAGGGAAAGTCTATGGGAGATCCTCTACAAACGATCCTCAAGTTGATTTATTTATTACTTATTTATTTATTGGTGTTTAACCCTTTACGTAACATGAAAAGCAGACGACACGTGCAAAAAATATTCTTGAATAACTAATTTTTTTCATTTTTTGTCTCAAAAACATAGGTTATGACCCCTCGTTGGAACGAGCTCGACGAGCTCGTTCCAAAGAGGGGTCATAACCTATGTTTTTGAGACAAAAAATGAAAATATATTGAAAATTAATTGGCGATTTTTGTGAATAGCGCTGGCCGGTTTTAGCCGTTACGTTGGGTAAAGGGTTAAGGTCACATACTTATGCACAATGGCTAATCATGCCCGTGACAGTTTTACGGGTGGAGGAAACCGGAGTACCCGGAGAGAACCACCGAGCAACGACGAGCAGCTGCCAGCTCCCCGCCATCGTAAATCCGCACTGCAGCACAGGCAGGGTTAGAATGGTTGAAGACATGCGCACCATCAACGTGCAGTACGCCTAAGTACGTGGCGTCATCGTGCACCCATGTAGACAATCGGGGTTAAGTGCCTTGCCCAAGGACACGACGCGGGAGTCCGAATCGATTGCGCAGACGGTCACCCATCCGAGGACTGACCGGGATCGACGTTTCGTAACTTCGGTGATCTGACGAGATCCTCATGTTGATCCCAAGGGTTTGAAAACATGGCCGCCAGAGGCATTCTTTGTTTCTGTTTGATGTTTGATGGATTTTGAAAAAATCTTTTCTGAAACCACAGGGTCAAATGTTTTGAAACTATGCAGGGTTAATGACTGGGACCCCTTCTTCCGACGATCCTCATTTAATGTTGATAGGGTTGTATTCGGGGCCGCAGTTGCGGCTTATAGTTACTATAGTAACCCTATGGGAAATCATCTTCTTCTCTGAAGCTACTGAGCTTATGTGAACCAAACCTGGTAGGGATAGTCTATGGCAGGTACTCTACAAACGCTCCTGACCTTCTTCTCTGGAACTACTGAACCGACATGAACCAAACTTCGCAGGAGTGATCTATAGGAGGCCTTCTGCAAACAGTTCTCTTTTTGTTCCCGTCGGTTGGAAGATATGGCCACCAGAGACATTCTCTGATTTTGATTGATGGATTTTGCAAAAATCTTCCCCTGTAAATCTACAGAGTCAAATGTTATGAAACTTCACATGATTGAGGACTGGGACACCTACCAATGATCCCAATGTAATGTTGATGTAATGTTGTAAACATGGCCACAATATGGCTGTTAGTTACCATGGAAAGACTATGGGAAAGCGCATTTGTATATGTACGAACCCTCTACCAGGCATTGGGGTTGTGAACCCTTGTTAACTTAATGCATTATGGAGGATATTCTTTAAACATCTTCTTCAGAACCACCATTCAGAAGCGTTTAATGTTATCATCTGTTATGAGGATCAGATACAAGATTGTTCAAATCAGGTCCCTTGGTTAATATTTTGGTTTCCTGTGTAAACTCGAATTTTAACTTGCTGCAATATGGGATATAAGTTTTCCAAATCTTCTGCTCCACCAGTCGGATTTATTGTACATTTGGTTTGGCATCTCTTGGTAGTTAGATTCAAGTTTGTTCAATCAGGCTTCTGGGTTGATATTTGGGCTCTCTGTTGGAGCCAAAAGTTTAACTTGGTGCAAATCTTCTTGAGATTCACCAGTTAGAATCTTCTCATATTCGGTATACACAACAACCCAAGGGTTGTGGGGCAGGTTTAAATTGGGTGCCAGGGTTAATTTGTGTGCTTCCTATGATAGCCCAAACATTAACGTAGTGCAAGGGGCGCGGAGGCTCGGTAGAGGTGCAGGCTGCAAACCCAGAAGTCCTTGGTTCGAACCTCACCTGCGGCAAGCGCATTGTGTCCTTGGGCAAGACATTTCACCCATTGCCCACATGAGGGCACGGTGGCGTAATGTATTAAGGCATCGAGTTAGTGTGTTGGGGAACGTGACAGTTGCTCGCCGTTGTTCGGTGGTTCCCTCCGGTACCCCGGCATCCTCCATCCCTAAAACTGTCAGACACGAGGTGATTCTGGCTGTCGAAAGTGTCGTTAAACCCCAATGAATCATTAAATAATAACTTCGTGCAGATAGCGGAAATTTCTTTTAAAAATCTTCTTCAGATCCACTTATGAGAATGCTTTCATATTTGGAATAGGGAGGTCAGATTCAAATCGGTTCCTTGCGTTAATATTTGGACTCCCAATGCTCCCAAATTTTAACTTGGTGCAATATGAGGAAATGTCTTTGAAATTCTTCTTGAGATCCACAGGTCAAAATGTTTCGTGTTTGGTATACAACATCTCTATGGGTAGTGGGATGGGGAGTGGGGGGGGGGGGGGGTGATTCAAGTTTGTTCAAATCGATTGCCATGTTAATATTTGGGTTACCTGTGGTAGCCCGAATTTTATCTTAGTGCAGTGTGAGGAACTTTCTTTAAAAATCTCTTTAGATCCACAGTCAAAATGATTTCATATTTAGTATACGGCATCCCGGTGGCGGAAGGGAAGGGCTCAGACTCAGGTTTGTTCAATTTAAGTACGTAGGTTGATATTTGAAATCCCTAGTTTTGCATTGCAGGAGTTACAAATAATGAAATATCGTTTCTCTGTAGTGTTAACTTGCCACAGATGGTAATTAAATCCTTCTTTAAACAACTATGGTAATGTGAGCGCCATGGGTTTCATGGGGCCTGTTGTTTGCATTGTTTTATTGGGATATAACCTCAATATGAACATCTAATCTATAACAGAATGAAAGCAACATGTGGGATTATTGAGTCATAAAAAAAACTTTTAATGTATGTAAAACAAACGTTTCCGCGCCCCCGTGGGATCCCCACTAGCTAAAAATTGAAATATTTTCTAATGGCCATGTTTATCAAAACTGCATGGAACAGAGAACTGTTTATATTTGGTCAGAAACATCCTTCAGAGCAGTAGAATACAATGGTAAAAAAGTGTCATCGGTTTTATCTGGGTGCACTCTCAGTGAAGATCGTAAAATTTCCGAGTCAGCATATTTACCAAAAAATAAAAAAAAACAATACGTTTCCTGAACCACTGACCAAAATCTTTTGATAGTTGGTATAAGCATAAGGGGGCGGATACAAATGGAGCCCCTCGGTTTATATTTGGGCACAATACATACATATGTAATTAGGTGCGATATGAGAGTTCTTCTTTTAGGAATTTTCTCCAGAACCTCCAGCCAGAATCTCTTGATACTTGGTGTACAACATTGTCAAGGGGGTCAGATTCGAGTGTTGTTAAATCAAGTCCTCTAGTTAATATTTGGGCTCTCTATGGGTAGGCCAGAATTTTAATTCTGTGCAGTATCAGGAATAAAGTTTTAAAATTTTCAGATTCACTAGTTAGCATCGTTTGATATTTGGTTTACAACATCCTAATGGCGGTCAGATCCAAGTTTGTTCAAACCAAGTCCTTTGGTTATGTTTGGACTCTGTATTGAACCTCAAATTTATAGGAATAATCATTAAAAGTCTTCTCTAGAATGACTAGCCAGAATTGTTGGATATATGGTATGCAGAGTCCTTATAGGGGTCGGATCCAAAATTGTTCAAACCAAGTCCATTGGTTGATATTTGGGTCCTGTATTGAAGTCGGAATTTTAACTACATGCATTATTGGGAATAATCCTTAAAGATATTCTTCAGGTCCACAAGTCAGAATCATTTGATATTTAGTTTACAGCTTCCTTATGAGGGTCAGATTAAAATTTATTCAAATCAAGTCCCTTGATTAATATTTCGGTTCCCCAGTGGAGCCCTAATATTTACTTGGTGCAGTATGTGGAATATTCTATAGAAATCTTCTCACGAATCCCCAATTAGAATCTTCTGATATGTGTTATACATCATCCTTACAGGGTTCAGATTCACATTTATTGAAATCTTGTCCTTGGATTAATATTGGGGTTTACTATTGGAGCCCAAAGTTTCACTCAATGCAATTCGAGGAATAATCTTTAAAACATTTCTTACGAATGCCCAATTGGACTCTTTTGATTCGTGGTCTGTCACGATTAGCCATTGTACATACGTATGTGACCTTAAACACCAATATATAAATAATTGAATAAATATTTGATTCGTGGTATACGCCATCTATAGAGAGTTAGATTGAGATTTGTTAAAATCAAGTCCCTGAGTTGATATTTGAACTCCATATTGGAGCCAGAATTCTAGCTTAGTCCAAAAGAAGGAATAATCTTTAAAATCTGCTCCTTCAGATATACAAAGGTCAGAATTGTTTGATAGTTTTAGAACAGCATCCTTAGAGGTGTCAGATTCAAGTTGTTCACATAAAGAGAGGGGAGGGTTAAATCTTAAATTTGTGCTATATAGGAAATGTTCTCCAACTCGCCAGAACCGCCAGTCAGAATAATATTTGGCTAACAATATCCTTAGATGTCTTACAATTTGGAGTTTGTTCAAGGAAAGTTCCTGGGTTAAATTTGGGCCTCCCTAACTTAGTGAAGAGGAGGAATATATATCTTCTTGAGAACCAGCACTCAGAATGTTTTGATATTTGGTATACAATGCCCTAGCCAGCCTCAGAATCAAATTTGTTCCTTGCATTCATATTCAAGCTTCCAACCAGGGGCCCAATTTTTACCTTAGTGTGATATAACAATTACTCTTTAGGTATCACAGAACTAAATATTTTCCCATAGGCAACCATTATAACGTTCAGGTGGAAAAAAATATGATCACCTCACTTTAATTGTGGCATTCAAATATCTCTGTCAAATATAGCCCTTCAGACAACTTTTTCTGATCTGAAAACATGGGGTCATGCAACAAATAAGAGAGAAAAACTGACACAAAGGGAAGTACCGGTCACGTGCACATATTTTTCAGGGAATTCCCTACAAAAACACACAAAAAGTAAATTGTATTTTTTATGTCCAAAGGTCATCAAATCACCCTCTTTTTTATCAGGAATATTCAACAATAATGCAAGATGTCAATAGAATGTTTCAAACTTTTATTGAAACAATGGATTTTCCCAAGGCAGTTTATTTTTAGAGATTGCGTCATTTCCGAGTGCAACATTTTAAGGCGCTTCACTCAAATTTCAATATTTAGTTCCGCGATACCTTTAGAAATCTTCTTTAGATCCACCACTCCGAATCTATTGGTATTTGGTACAGAGCAACCTTGGCATCAAGGGGAATGGCCAAAATTCAAGTTGTTTAAGTTTAGTTGTGATTTTGGATCCCTAGTTTGCATTACTGGAAATCTGGTTATTTTTCTGTGGTATGATCCCAGTAGTAGAACAATCATCTGACATTGACCACCGAATTAATGGAATTATAAATAATTAAATGACTCCATTTCGCTGTTTTCTTATCTAGCCATAGATGCTAATTAAATCTGTCTTTAAACAACTTTGGCTGCTGGGAACTTAGTACCCAATCACCAATGCTTGGGGTGGAAATCCTCTAAAGTCGCAACATGGGTATAAACGATTGGCTGGACTTCAGTTTAACACCAATAAATAAATACACAACTTTTGTCAGATGAGTGCCACAGGCCCCATGGGGCATCTTGTATCTCAAGGTCATACAAATTCTATTTATACATATTTACTTTATGGGAACAAAGCGTACACGGTACACTCTAAATATGTTTTCGGAGGCATATTAACAACACCCTAGCAGAATGTTTTTAGTTATTCACCTTACATGTAAATAATCAGAATTATACTTGAAATTAAAAGTCTATTGATTCTAATGTTAATAGTCTGCAAACATGAAAAAATTCAAACTCTCGGGTCATCAGTCTTATTCTGTAAGGAATTAGATGCCCTTATGCCCTGGGACCAGTTTAGTTCTTAAATATGTCCAGAGTCACTCGTTTAGAATATTCAGTTGGCTAGAAAAGGAAGCTTGATATACTCCAGGCGACTGAATCTGAATTTTTTTTTGAAGATTCGTTTTTGTGAATTAATGTTGAAAATGTTGTTCAACTGAGACTTAACTGGCCTTGCTATCATAAATGAAGACCACCCCCCCCACCCCCATCCCCCCCCCCCCCTTACCATAGTTTTATGATTACGCCACATTTTTCCCAAATTATGTTTCCAAGGAGAATGAAATATGTATTGATTGAAATATCTATAACTGAGACAGGAAATAATATCTGTATGTCTTTTTAAGTGAAGGCGCATCATATTGCATCAGCAGTCCTCGGCCAGCAACTTTCTATGAAAGGTGATAAATGAACAGGTCATAACAACATCGCATTTCTTGCAGAATTCAACTGGTGGCCTGGGCAAAAGCGTGGAAGAGTGCACATCCCAAGAGGTGGAAAGTGCTTACTTCCTGCTCCCCATTCACCCTCAGCCTCCATACACTTCCCACCTTTTATGCCACACCGCATCTGTACCACTTAAGCAAAGGTAAGCTTCAAACAGTATTTCTTTCAGAGTTCTTATGTAAAAGTGTGAATGCTGATTTCTGGTTATGAAGTAAAATAAAAAAATTAATATATTTCAGAGAACACGTTATAGATACAGCGGGCGACATCTGAGAAATTCCTCTGGTTTAGTATCAATCGAAAGGCCTACGCGCTACACATATTCATGATGAAATAGCAAAACAGAATATGTTTCGGTTTAAGCTGACATCACACAACCAGACATTGAGGTTCCATCTGGAAGACAGCAGTTAACTGCCACAGGTTCCGAGGATGCTACCGATATAGTGCATTTAGCCATTGTCATCCTGGAATTCATGGAAATTGTTTTAGATCCATTGTTTGCAGATTACTTTCAAGTTAGTTTCAACTGAAATCGTCAGAGGTACATACTGATTTGTACTAAATTCCAAAATGATACAAGATCTCCTACCTGCAGCTGGTGATAGACATTTTGCCGGTAATGCATGTAACAAATCTTTCAGTAAGAATTAAATTTTTAGTAGACATCTCAGAATACATATTGGAGAGAAACCATTTAAATGTAACATGGAACAAGTCTTTCTGTTGGAAGTGTAAACTTCACTCATAAGAACTCAAACTAGAGAGAAACTATTTCAGTGTAACACATGTGGCAAACTTTTCTGCAGGAATAGCACTGTTATTGTTTACCTTCAAACTCATATTGGAGAGAAAGCATTTCTATGGAATATTTACGAACAATCTTTCAGTCGGGAATCAAATCTAAATAAGCATGCACAGCTAAATAAGCCACTCAGAACTCATACTGGGAGAGACCTTTTGTAGGTAAACTGAAACAAATCTTTGAGGCGTAATATTGATCTTACTGGACATCTTAGAATGCACACTGGAGAAAAAATATTTAAATGTAACATATGTGACAAATCTTTCAGATCACATAGCATTCAGTTTGCTCATCTTCGAACTCATACTGGTGAAAAACCTTTTGTATGCAACATATGTAACAAAGCTTTCAGTCAGAAATGTCGCCTTACTGAACATATTAGAACGCACACTGGAGAGAAACCATTTCGATGTAATATTTGCGAAAAACGTTTCAATAACAAATCATATCTAACTAAGCATATGAGAACACATTCCGGTGAGAGACCTTTTGTATGTAAAGTATGTAGCAGACCTTTCGGTCGGAATGAGAGTCTTACTGTACATCTTAGAAGGCACACGGGAGAAAAGCCATTTAAATGTAACATATGTGACAAAGCTTTCAGTTTGAATAGCACTCTTGTAACTCATCTTCGAATTCATACTGGAGAGACACCATTTCAGTGTAATGTTTGCAAACAATCTTTCATTCAGAGATCAGCACTAACTAAGCATCTCAGGACTCATTCTGGTGAGAGACCTTTTGTATGTGAAATGTGTAACAAATCTTTCAGTCAGAATTCTTATCTCACTGTACATCTTAGAATGCACACTGGAGAAAAACCATTTAAATGTAACATATGTGACAAAGCTTTCAGTTTGAATAGCACACTTATTACCCATCTTCGAATTCACACTGGAGATACACCTTTCCAGTGTAATGTTTGCAAACAATCATTTAATCAGAAATCAGCACAATCTCGGCATCTCAGGACTCATACTGGTGAAAGACCTTTTGTATGTAAAATATGTAGCAAATCTTTCAGTCAGAATCGTGATCTTTCTGCACATCTTGGATTGCACACTTGAGAAAAACCTTTTAAATGTAAGATATGTGATAAACCTTTCTGCTGTCATAACACTTATTTTACTCATCTTTAAACCTTTTGAAAGACCTTTTTTATGTAACATATGTAACAAAGCTTTCAGTCAGAATAGTTTTCTTAATGAACATATTAAAACGCACACTGGAGAGAAACCATTTCAATGTAACATGTGTGACAACTCTTTCAGACTGAACAATGGTTTTACTGAACATATTAGAATGTGCATTGGAGAGAAAACATTTAAATATTATAGTTGAGAACAATATTTCAGTGTAAAGTCAACTCTAACTGGTCATATCAGGATTCATACTGGTGGGAAACCTTTTCAGTGTAATATATGTGGTAACTTGTTCAGTAAAAAGCAAAATCTCACTCTCCTTGTCAGGTGCCACACTTGAGAGAAACATGGTAATGTAATATACATGGCCAATCTTTCAGTGGGGATAGTGTTCTTTCTGTACATTTGGGAACCCATGTTCGAGAGAAACTCCCCAATTTGATTGAAATATGTATGGTAAAAGTTTAAGAAGAAAATCAAAACGTATGTGAGTTGCCAGATGTCACCCTGCAATGAAATCATACAAATCAAATATATGTACCAAATCTTTGAGTTAAACTTCAGTTCATATTAAACATAGGGCTGTCGCGACTATCATTTTTTGTAATCGAATAATCGTGACCAGTAATCATCGGTTAGTCGATTAATAGTCGCTTCCCCTGATTTTTTAGCAAATCATTCTTCTATTCGTAAAACTCTGAAAATGACAATGGCACCAGTGTGTTCAGACGAAGTGGGGTTGGGGGAACAACAAATCGGTCCCGACTGAAGCTGCATGTAGTCCAATCTTGGACCCACAGTCCGTAATATAATTTTTGGGGTTGGTACGTCCTGTAGGACGTACCAACCCCAAAAATAATATTACTGACTGCGGGTCCAAGTTTGAACTAGATTGAAGCCGATGAATTAAAACGAATTTACCAAAGAACGTTCCTGCATATGTTTCCTTTCTGCAATAAGTTTCTCGAAATTTTGAACATTGAGATCTATGCATTCCCTCGTCAGTTGTTAAAATTGGATCTTAGTCTGAAGTTCCGAACTTTGTGAAGTGATCTGACGTTCTGACTTTCGTCATAATTTTGTCACTTCCGCGCTTTGGGTTTTCCAATGGGTGCATTCGTGTGTACAAGACTGGAGAAATTCAAAAGAATCTATTCTTCTCGAGTAACTGTGAGTGTTCTTTCTAACACAGTCAGTGACAGTCGTACAGTCTTCCGGATATGAATGTTAACTATGGTTAGATATTTAAAGTTATTCACCTTCATTGATCATTCACCTCACAAAACAATGCAATTTAGCCCCGACGTGTAGTAGACGTGTACCACCTTGAAAATGAACGACGATCGACTAAAAATAAAAAACGTCGACTACTTCGATAGTCAACGGTTAGTCGACTAATCGAATAATCGCGACAGCCCTAATTAAACATAAATCTCACCTTAGGTGAAAGACATTTCAATATAATTTATGTAACAAGTCTCATATTATGCAATATATACCACAGAGAAACCATTGAACTGAATGTATGTTACAGAATTTTAGTTAAATCGAATTGCACAACCAAAATAGAACCAGATGGTTTTGAGTTGGCAAAGCAAATTTCTAGAAGTCATCCATCGAAGCATGGTCAAGACGATCTTGTGGCCAACACCAACTACTATTTTTAAAAATTTCGAATGGAATATTGTAAATGAGAGAAAAGATAAGGTAAACAGAGAGATGATTAGCATGGCCAGAATCGGCGTGTCAAAATTCTAATTCCAAGATAGAAGTTAACTTAACTCAGTAATTGATATATGCTGGTACTGGACTTGCTTTCATCTGTTTCAATCAAAAATCCACCCATCCAGCTTGAACTTTACATTATTGACTCACAAACCACTGGGCTGAATTGAACCAAATTTGATATGCATGTTTCTTGGTCATATGTCAATTCACATTTGTGCTAAAGGTCATGGTCACAGTTACATTTAACTTAAACATTTACAAGAGTTGGCTTCTCTGATATTTTGTGTCGGTTTCCACTCTAATTAAAATGTTGTTTGTTTGATTGAAACCAAACTTTTCATGAGGTTCAGGCATAACGAGTAGAAAAACTCTCTGTTCATCTACTTTTAGGTCATTATGCCAAAGGTCATGGTCACAATGACCTCCAAACTAAAATTTTGTAGGTTCCAATCGAAACCAAACTTGACAAGTCATCAATATACATATAATCTAGCCTCTATTATCTGAGTTAATACTAACAACACTGGCTGTGTTAATTTAATGTAATATAGTACCAGTGTAACTGTATCAGGGTGATTATTTTCTTCGGGGTAGGGTGGGGGGGGGGGGGATTAGCCACCCCAGGTGGCTACCTCTAGTTTATAATTATAAACTCTCCAGACCTACCTATCAGAGTCTGAAACTCATCAAACTACATCCACAGAGGAGTCAGTTTCAGGTCCATGAGTTCATATTTGTCCTCCATATAGGAACCCAAATTTTAACTTGGTGCTGTATGAGGAAATGTATTTATAAAATTTCATCAGATCAACGAGTCATAATCTCTTGATATTTGGTGTACTGCATCTTTTCGGGGTGGGGTGGAGTCAGCTTAAAGTTTGTTCAAAGCAAGTTTCCAGAGTCATATTTGGACTCCATGTCAAGCCCAAATTTTAACGTTGCGTAACATGAATATTCTGTAACGGGAGAGCACTCCCTATCTCCCCAACACACCTGCTATCTACCCAATTGTCTACAAACAAACACGAAAGAGGAGGGAGGGGCACCTTCACGCTATAGGTGAGGGACGATTACCTCAATCCCGGGGGCAATCAACACCTCTATTTGTCAGGATAGCGACACCAGCCCACTTTATGTTGTGGGCAAACATACAATTTACAAATTACAATGCTTAAAACCTACTCAGGCCTCCTGTGTCAATGCTCGAGCAAACATAGATCAACTAATCCGAGCTCAATCATGGGCACAGACAATCTGTGCTGACTTCCTTCTAAAACTTATCCTTAAGGATATCACAAGCAGTAAGGTAACCTAATGAATAAACCACTCAATTTATAATAACAATTATTTATTCCTACAGACAACTAATCTTTGTACATTAAAGAATCTTTGGGTACATCATCTTCTTTCTCTAACCTTCAAATACAACTCTTGTCCGGCTACATTCAAGTTTCAACCCGTCAACTAATTCAGTGGATTTCATTTAAACCAAAGCAACAATCTCAGGACTTTCCAGAATTTGGTCTGAGCCAACTTATCAGACGATAAATATTTCTGCCTGTATTTTCCCCACAAGTAAAAACCTCTATTCAACAAATACAAGATTATTTTCCCCCTTTTCCTAATATTTAGCCTCAAGGTACAATCAACAGAAATACATTCTCTCTAAATAATCACTCTTGTTGAATCACAACAATTGAGTGAAAGAACTCAACAGGTATAATTTGAAAAATACTTTCAGTAGTACACTTTCCTGGAAAGAGCTCACAAAAATAAACTAAAATGCAAATTATCTTAGATGAAAAATTATCACTTCTAGTTGAATTACAACTTTTAAGTGAAAGAACTCATCAGGTATAATTTGAAAAATACTTTTAGCACACTTTACTGGAAAGAGCTCACAAAAATAAACTAAAATGCAAATTATCTTAGATGAAAAATTATCACTCCTAGTTGAATCACAACTTTTAAGTGAAAGAACTCATCAGGTATAATTTGAAAAATACTTTTAGCACACTTTACTGGAAAGAGCTCACAAAAATAAACTAAAATGCAAATTATCTTAGATGAAAAATTATCACTCCTAGTTGAATCACAACTTTCAAGTGAAAGAACTCATCAGGTATAATTTGAAAAATACTTTTAGCACACTTTACTGGAAAGAGCTCACAAAAATAAGCTGCAGCTGTAGGCTGCAGAATGCCTGTAGACACAGAATAGCAGCAGAAATAAAATGCCTGCGGCCCTCTGCACTTCACAGGGATCATCCAGTCCACATTCTAAGAAGTTTAGTAAATTAAATGCCAAAGAAATAAAAGTATTTTCTGTCAGAACTAAATGCTCACCAAACGTGTCCAAGTCCTAATGAATGCTGAGTCAATGGTCCCTGTGAAGGCAGGAGCTGTGAACGCTTGAACAGAAATTCACAAATCGACAAAAAGCCAAACTGCAAAATCGCCCCGACAGTTCCAGGCGGGTGTTTTATGGTAAAAGTCCTTATTCTGCAGTGGCTGCAAGGGCACGTGACCTCGTCAATGCTCGAGGTCTGCTGACCCAACACACACTGCGGAATCAGCCGAACCGATTTATCATGTTCTGGGACCCCACCGTTTTTATGGGATTTTAATCAAGTGAAAGATTCTCTTACACCAACTTTTTGACAAGTATTTCCTGACTTTCTATCTCGTATTAAATATAACTTTCGTAATTTGTCGCATTCAGACAACAATTAAATCAGTATCCATGAAAGACACTTGCGCGCATTTTCAAACGTAAGCGATTACACTTCATTGAATCGAACAATGCTGATTACCTGTACAACATGCAAAACATTTATCGGAATTTTTACAACAATTTAGAAAGAAATAAAACTATCTGAATACTGACAGCATGGCGGCTGTTTGCCTTCCTAACCTAAACACCCAATATAAGTTTTCCTTATTGATATGTCAAATAAAGCTGTTCCAAAATAGCGGATTTCGATCTCGCAATAAGCCCATTTCGGAGCCGTAAGTACTTTAATATTCGAGGCCAATAAATCCCACTGAGGTGTAAACATCCAAATAAAGCGATCAGAAATGAATACCTATTATAATTAATAGCCCATCTCTTGAATTTTCGAATCGGCATTAAACCAACGATTTTATAATTGAAAACAACAACAACAAAAAAAAATCTCTTAAAGTGACTTTTGTTACATTACCCTCTGCTTTGATGTTCCATGGCCTCATGAACATCAGACCTCAAAGTTCAAAAGAGTGAAATATTTCTCTTTGCCAAAACACTATGGAGATACACAACTCCCAGTGAATCTCCATCGTATTCCTGCAAAAAGAAACAACTTTTAAGAAAAGGATATTTAGCATCTCATCATTGGATCCCATCTCATCGGTGGTGGTATCTACTTCTGGAGCTGGATGTAGATGAGCTGGCTGTATTTCTCTCATGTCTTCTTGAGTGTTCCTTCAGTAAATTACTTAATATGTTGGTCTGACGCTTACTCTCTGTCTTCAAATCCCCCAGTACACTTGCCATTTTCTGCATGGTGTTCACCATTACTTCTTTAAATTCAGTGAATTCACTCATGAATAGTTTAAAATCTCCTGCGGGCCTGGTGACTGGTGTTTCTATTCCATCTGCGATGTCTATTGCTGCTGGAGTCTCAAACCCCAGTACTTCAGTCTCGCTTCTAGCTGGTGACGGCGTTCTTGTCTCCACTGGTGTATTCATTTCCAGTCTCTTCTTTTTACTAATCGGTGTGTTCTCAACACTTCGCAGACATCTTTTGAGTGTGTCTGCACATTCACCCACTTGCTCCTCCTCACTGTTATAGCCAGCTAGATTTCCACCCAAAAGCTCAGGCAGGATATCAATGAAGTCACTAACTGAGTCCGGCTCACTACAAGGTGTGTTTTTATGCTGAACTTCAGTAGTGGTATCCTGAACACTCATATCGTATGCCAGCTCCTTTTCAATCTCCACCGATTCGTTCTCGATCTCTGCCGGTTCCTTCTGAGCCACTGTCATCACATTAGAAGTATTCTGCAGTGCTCGACCTATAACAATGCCATCACCACGTACTCGCCGCCTCCAAACCGCTTCAGACTCATCCTGACTTAACTTCTTATAATCAGTTTCTTTAATTACATAGGGATGATCAGACTTCTTCAAATAACCATGCTGGTTATCACAGCTTATGCCCATGGATCTACATAATTTCACATGAAGCGGGTATCCCAGAATATGCCTCTCAAGTTCTCTGTTCCGTTGACATTTAAATAAACACAGGCTACAGTAAAAAGGAGCCTCTTCTAGCATGACATGCACTTTGAACAAATGTGCCACTACTTTGTTCTTCTCCCCAACAAATGGTACAGAGCGGCTGCATCTAAGACACTGATATGCCCCTCCTCTCAATGCCACCATACTGACTTCTGATGAAGAGCTTGATACTGAAGATTCCATCCTTTACTGCAAAATAAAAATAGACAAAAAAATGTAGGAGGAGCATAACCCACAACTCGAGATGGGGTCACTAAGAAGCAATTGTTTTAAACACAACAAAAATCAATTTCTTTTCTTCAATTTCTTAATTAATTTGCTTGACCATACAGGTGGAGAGTCACCAGTGTAAGACTTTAGTTTGTTGTGGTTAATAATCTTTTTCTTTCCTGACCCATCCACCTGCATACAGTATGTTAAATCAGATAACTTTTCTAAAATCACTGCAGGGCCACCAAACAAGGGTGCCAACTTTGGGGATATCCCCTCTTTCCTTCCTTCAGATAGGAACCAAACCAGATCTCCTGCTTTGAAGACATTTACTTTTAGTTTTGCATCATATAAATTCTTCTGTCTCTTTACTGACTTCTCAAGATTCTCTATGGCTACAGCATGAGCTTTTTGCATTCTGTTTTTCAGTTTTTCAACATATTCCCCATAGCTGCTAATCTCTTCATTCTGAACAGACCTTCTGCCACACATCAACTAAATGGGTAATCTAACTTCTCTTCCCATCAACATAAGATTTGGGGTTAACCCGGTACTCTCATGGGGGGTTGCTCGATAAGCTGCAGCCAAACACCCTAAATATAAGTCCCAATCTCTCTGTTCTCCATTTAAATAGGCCTTTATCATCCTTAACAAGGTTCTGTTAAACCGCTCTGACTGACCATTGCACTTGGGGTTGTAGGCCGTAGTTCTAGTTTTGAGGATCTCCAACATCTCGCATAGCTCCCTAAATACATCACTTTCATAGTTTCTTCCCTGGTCAGAGTGAATTGTCAATGGACAT
The DNA here is from genome assembly GCA_031216915.1 of Pictodentalium vernedei. Classification (NCBI taxonomy): domain Eukaryota; kingdom Metazoa; phylum Mollusca; class Scaphopoda; order Dentaliida; family Dentaliidae; genus Pictodentalium; species Pictodentalium vernedei. The sequence continues at coordinate 106,206,199 of CM062296.1, read as the reverse complement.
CCATATCTGGTTGTCACTTCATTCAGTATTTTCTGTGCGCAAGTAACAGCTGTTTGATCTGGCACTGGAAAAATCTCCACCCATTTTGTAAAGTGGTCTGTGACAAGTAAAATGTACCTGTTTCCCCTTGGGGTGAGAGGTAATGGCCCCAATAGATCTGTAGCAAGTCGATCCAAGGGAGCACCCACTCTCATATCACCAAGTGGAACTCTTGGAGCTGTTGTTAAAGGCTTATTTTTCGCACACTCTTCACATGCCAGCACCCATAATTTTATATCTTCTCTGATGTTATACCAGTAAAAGGTCCTCAAAATCTTTTCCACAGTTTTCTTACTTCCAAGATGTCCTGACATTAAATGATTATGAAAATAATACATGACTTTCTTTCTAATTCACTTGGGCACCAACAGCTGCCAATATTCACCACTTCCGTCTTTCTTGAAAAACGTTTTCATAAGCAAACTTCCCCGTGGGAACCCCGGGAAGTAAGCAGCACTTGTTTACTGTGGTAAACCAGTTCCGCTTTACTAGTAAAATAGGACCCAGTCACCAATGCTTGGGGTGAAAGTCCTCTAAAATGGGCAACATGTTGATCAACGATTGACTAAACTTGACTTCATCTCCATGTTGTGTCACGATTAGCCATGGTGCATAAATATGTGACGTTAACCACCAACAAACAAATTCATAAGCAAACCGTCACATATTTTTAGTGTCTGCCAAATGTGCCAGTAATGTCTAACTTCAGGACTGTGATGAGCTACTTCTGAATAATCTGGTCGTCCATTTCCTTTGAAGTTTTTCAAGATATACCCTATATCTTCATCCTCTGACTGCATTTTCTGCACGGCTTTATTAGAGTAGATATTCAACCATGATGGGCCTACATTCAAGTAGCACCCTTCTGAAGTCTGTGATCGTGTCGTGACAGCTCTCAGCTCCTTCATCGGGTCACCCTCTGCTTTTTCTGGAGCTTGGGTTTCGACTTGACGTGGATGACAGCTCCAAGAGCTTAGCATTTCAGCTGCCCTTTTTTTACATTTTTTACAGGGTCCACATTTGAGTGGTTCCAAACTATCAACATCTGCACAATTACAATCCCTAGGATTCTCGCATCTGGATAGGGCATCTGCGTTCAAGTGTTTCTGACCAGGTCGATACTCGGTACTAAAATTATAACTGGATAGTATTTCTAGCCATCGCGCTATTCGAGCCTTTGGTTCTTTCAGACTGAACAACCATACTAAGGCTTGGTGATCTGTTCTAACCAGGAATTTTCGTCCGAGTAGATATTGCCTGTAATATTCTATAAAATATCGGACAGCCAACAACTCTTTGTCCGTGACACAATAATTTCTCTCTGCTTTGTTCAAGGTTCTACTACCACAGGATATTACTCACTCTCTTCCATCCTGTATTTTACTGAGCACAGCCCCAATAGTGTGCTCACTGGCATCAGAATCCAGGATATATTCACCATGCTCTAATGGATAGGCCATTATATCTGGACTTGCCAATATTTTCTTCATTGTTTCGAAGGCCTTAGTGCATTCATCTGTCCAGTTGAAAACTTTGCCTTTTTTTGTTAGCTCCACTAGGGGTCGCACAATTTTTGAAAACCCAGGAACAAATCTCCTGTAATAACTTCCCATGCCTAAAAACTGACGTATTTCAGTAACTGTGGTGGGTATTTTCCAACTGACGATTTTTATAACATTGTCTGGATTGGGTTGTATCCCATCTTTCGACACGACATGCCCCAGGAAGGTGACCTCTTCCTGGAATAATTGACATTTTTCTGGTTTTAACTTTAACCCTGCTTTCTTTATTCTTTGTAAAACGTCGCCAATTCTTTCAACATGCTCGCCAAAACTTTTCCCAAACACCACAATGTCATCCAAGTAAAGAATACATTTAATCCACTGTAGACCCTGAAGGGCAATTTCCATAACCCGCTGACAGGTTGCCGGCGCCGATGTTAAACCAAAGGGCATTGTGGTATACTCGTATAAACCATACTTGGTCACAAATGCTGTTTTAGGTATATCTTCTTGCTTAACTGGTATTTGATGATACCCTGAGGTAAGATCAAATGTCGAAAATAACACTGATCCTGAAACTGCATCAAGACAGTCTTTAATTCTGGGAAGTGGAAAAGCATCCTTCTTAGTAACCATATTAACTCGTCTGTATCACAACATAGCCGTAGTTTACCATTCTTTTTTCTAACTAGCACGATAGGTGATGCCCATGGAGAACAGGATTTTCAGATAATTCCTTTTTTTCTCCATCTGATCCATCATAAGTCTTTCTTCTGCATCAAATGCCATAGGAACACGCCGGGATGGCTGTTTTATTGGTTTGGCATCTCCAGTGTCTATAGCATGTTCAGCTAGGTACAACCAATGTCTGTCTCATCTCGTGAAAATACATCTGCATATTTTCGAAGTGTCTCTTCAATAACTTTACATTCCTCTTCATTTCTGTTGACACATGCTGCTGTGTACATATCATGCAAGTGACCAGGTAACTTATTAACCTGATCGTCCTGTGAGGTATCTGTTTCCACGCTGTAATTAACTTTATCTACCCCACTTCGTTCATCAAAACTATAGTTTCTTCCAGTGCTTTGAAGCGTCCGTATGCAACGTAGAGAGTCATAGTTATCTCGGACATCCGGCTCTTCACATTCCAAGAATGTTCTGATATTTGTATATCCCATGGCTTGACCAATGACTGCATCTTGGTTCAGTGGCACTTCTTTACCAAAAGGGTTCATTAATCGAACTTTCACTGTAGCATTATTTCCAATATCTGCCACACATGGAGCCATAACAAGTGGATATTTCTCCATGACATTCTCCGTAGGTTCTATTAAAACTTCAGTTTGGCCCTCATTCTCGTCCATTTCCACAAAAGCATCAACAATAATTTCACTATATTCTGGTACTGTGAAGTGGTCTGCAACCCTAACTCTTCTCGCTTGATCTGGTAAGCCAACTTGAATGCATGTTATTGGAGTGCCATGTAGTTGTATTATGCCTTTGCTTAATAACAAGTCTGCTGAACTACCATCTTCATTCTGTAAAATATCAATATCTAGAAGACCATCATCATCAATTTCTGCTATGACCATTTCTCTCTTCAACACTAAACTGCCAAGGACAATTTCAAATTCTGCTCTGCCGTATTCAGTGAGGGGTGCACCGCTTGCACCGGCTAATCCCAACACTGTTGATTTCATCAATTTCGGCCTTACATCAGGTGACATTTTCTTGAAAATTCTCTCAGAGAGTACTGTCTTTGTTGCACCTGTATCTACAGTAAAGTTCATCTTGACCCCATTAACACTGCTTTGTATATACACTCCATCAGATTTGGTAACTCTTCTCACCATCTCCTCCTTATTCAATTCATCACCATCCATCACATCAACTTTAGCATCCAACTTCAAACTGGATTCAACTTCATCAATATTTACTCTACAAAACTCATCATCTAACTTCTCTCTGTTCATCCTAGTTTGGCCACTGTTTCCACTTGCCGTCCACTGGCCTCGTGAACTGGCCTCTACTAGTTTAAATTAACAGGCTGACTCTGAGCCCTATCACTTGGTCTGTCCTGGGGTGTTGCGCATACACTCTCCCTGGATTCTCCCGACTCAAGTTGGGACCTCTGGTTAGGTACCTCCCTAACAGGTCCATTTCCCATAGCTCCATTTACCTTCCATGGGCCTTGCGTGGGAAAACGCTGCACCTCATTAAGGGGGCAATTCCTGGAAATATGTCCAGATACACCACACCGAAAACAAACAATTTTAGGCAGGTTCACGCCCCTTTGAGTTACTCCCAAATCTCTATTTACTCCTTCATTAATCCTTTCAGAATTTGTATGTCTGCCTTGCATCATAATGCTCTGTTGAAGCTTCTCTAGTATACTGGTCATCCGGTCCAGCTTTTCATATGTTTTATTCTGGCCCATCTCTTCTACTTTTGGCACCACCTTACTCTTGTTTGGCAAACTCCCATTTGAGTTTTCATTTTTACGCTTTATATTTCTCATTGCTTTTGGGGTTCTTTTATTTCCTCTTTTACTCTCAAGTCTCTGAGGATCTTCATCTGAAAACCTCACATTTCTTGTTGGTTTCCTATGCCTTGCATCATGATGGTATGAGCTCTGGGTAGAGCCTTTACCTCTATTTCCATGACGCCAACTACTTGCTGAACAGCTTGCTCAATAGTATCAGGTTCTTTATGAAACTCTACATCAAATCTTGCTTGGTCATCGTAAAGCCCATCCAAGAATTTTCTCAGCAAGTCTTCTTGTCTTGTTTTTGCATCATGATCAACATAAGCCTTGTCATACAATCTCTTGAGCTCAGCGGCAAAATCTTCAACTGATTCACCAGGTTTCTGCGTTCTTCGACTAAACTGAGCACAGTAGGTCTTTCTAGTCTCTACTATATGAAATCTGCTATCTAGTTCTTTTTCCAGCAGCCTGTAACTTGATCGAACTCTTGTAGGCAACTGTCCAAAAACAAAGTCTCCAGCAAGACCTTGCAGCCTAGGGATAAGTTGGTCAAGCTTATCTTCAGAGCTCCAATTTCTTCTCTCTGCAATCTGGTTGAACCGATTTTTCCATACATCCCAGTTTTCTGTCCCAATGAAAGCTGGGAGTTTCACATTATCTTTCTTTATCAGTGATCCAGCAGATCTGTAACTTACAGATTCAGCCATACTTTCAGCATCACTCTCACCACTATGGGCGAGGTCTGTCTCACTGTCAGATGACGAGGGTGTCCCATTTCTTCTATCATTGTTCAGGGAATATCTGGACCGCCTCGCCTGATGCTTATTCTGCGATTTATGTTTGACCATCTCACTCAAGAGCTCATGAACACCAGCCATGCTTCTGGAAAAACTTCCATTTGTTCCTTTCATGGAAGCCATCATTTCTTGTATAGAGTTTCTTTGCTCTTTAACCATAGCCTGGTTCTCCTTCATTATTTGAACCAAGTCTTCTTGCCATTCCATTGATGGTACTCTTGTTATCCCATTCTCACTGGGGCAATCTCCATTTCTAGACTCGATTCTCATAAAGTCTGGATTCTCTGCTCTTCTTTCAGCAGACTGTGTAGACACAAGAGCATCACTCTTATGCTACCCAACACGCACTGCTTCGTCATGTCTATTTACAACTTCAAACTCGGATTCACCAAGTCTACCAGAAGTACAACCTTGAGGAATCCCCTCATGACTCATTACTTCTTCATCACTACTCTGCATGGGAACAACAGGGGAAATAACCTCTCCTCTATGTTCCATAGTAACACCATCAGTGTCAGAGTCAATTGTACCTGTATTGACTGCACCTTTTTGAGGCTTTGTTTTACCCTGCCTTACCATCGCGCCTATTACCCTTCTATTTAAACTATATCTTAACAACAAATACTTAGCCCTTCAATCATGACAGTTAAGGTTCGTATCACTGGATCTGTAAGAGCAAACACAAAATTATCTCAACCAGATCCCACTTCTTCACACCAAAAATGTAACGGGAAAGCACTCCCTATCTCTCCAACACACCTGCTATCTACCCAATTGTCTACAAACAAACACGAAAGAGGAGGGAGGGGCACCTTCACGCTATAGGTGAGGGACGATTACCTCAATCCCGGGGGCAATCAACACCTCTATTTGTCAGGATAGCGACACCAGCCCACTTTATGTTGTGGGCAAACATACAATTTACAAATTACAATACTTAAAAAAACCTACTCAGACCTCCTGTGTCAATGCTCGAGCAAACATAGATCAACTAATCCGAGCTCAATCATGGGCACAGACAATCTGGGCTGACTTCCTTCTAAAACTTATCCTTAAGGATATCACAAGCAGTAAGGTAACCTAATGAATAAACCACTCAATTTATAATAACAATTATTTAGTCCTACAGACAACTAATCTTTGTACATTAAAGAATCTTTGGGTACATCATCTTCTTTCTCTAACCTTCAAATACAACTCTTGTCCGGCTACATTCAAGTTTCAACCCGTCAACTAATTCAGTGGATTTCACTTAAACCAAAGCAACAATCTCAGGACTTTCCAGAATTTGGTCTGAGCCAACTTATCAGACAATAAATATTTCTGCCTGTATTTTCCCCACAAGTAAAAACCTCTATTCAACAAATACAAGATTATTTTCGCCCTTTTCCTAATATTTAGCCTCAAGGTACAATCAACAGAAATACAATCTCTCTAAATAATCACTCTTGTTGAATCACAACAATTGAGTGAAAGAACTCAACAGGTATAATTTGAAAAATACTTTCAGTAGTACACTTTCCTGGAAAGAGCTCACAAAAATAAACTAAAATGCAAATTATCTTAGATGAAAAATTATCACTCCTAGTTGAATCACAACTTTTAAGTGAAAGAACTCATCAGGTATAATTTGAAAAATACTTTTAGCACACTTTACTGGAAAGAGCTCACAAAAATAAACTAAAATGCAAATTATCTTAGATGAAAAATTATCACTCCTAGTTGAATCACAACTTTCAAGTGAAAGAACTCATCAGGTATAATTTGAAAAATAATTTCAGTACACTTTACTGGAAAGAGCTCACAAAAATAAGCTGCAGCTGTAGGCACAGAATAGCAGCAGAAATAAAATGCCTGCGGCCCTCTGCACTTCACAGGGATCATCCAGTCCACATTCTAGGAAGTTTAGTAAATTAAATGCCAAAGAAATAAAAGTATTTTCTGTCAGAACTAAATGCTCACCAAACGTGTCCAATTCCTAATGAATGCTGAGTCAATGGTCCCTGTGAAGGCAGGAGCTGTGAACGCTTGAACAGAAATTCACAAATCGACAAAAAGCCAAACTGCAAAATCGCCCCGACAGTTCCAGGCGGGTGTTTTTATGGTAAAATTCCTTATTCTGCAGTGGCTGCAAGGGCACGTGACCTCGTCAGTGCTCGAGGTCTGCTGACCCAACACACACTGCGGAATCAGCCGAACCGATTTATCATGTTCTGGGACCCCACCGTTTTTATGGGATTTTAGTCAAGTGAAAGATTCTCTTACACCAACTTTTTGACAAGTATTTCCTGACTTTCTATCTCGTATCAAATATAACTTTCGTAATTTGTCGCATTCAGACAACAATTAAATCAGTATCCATGAAAGACACTTGCGCGCATTTTCAAACGTAAGCGATTACACTTCATTGAATCGAACAATGCTGATTACCTGTACAACATGCAAAACATTTATCGGAATTTTTACAACAATTTAGAAAGAAATAAAACTATCTGAATACTGACAGCATGGCGGCTGTTTGCCTTCCTAACCTAAACACCCAATATAAGTATTCCTTATTGATATGTCAAATAAAGCTGTTCCAAAATAGCGGATTTCGATCTCGCAATAAGCCCATTTTGGAGCCGTAAGTACTTTAATATTCGAGGCCAATAAATCCCACTGAGGTGTAAACATCCAAATAAAGCGATCAGAAATGAATACCTATTATAATTAATAGCCCATCTCTTGAATTTTCGAATCGGCCTTAAACCAACGATTTTATAATTGAAAACAACAAAAAAAAATTCTCTTAAAGTGACTTTTGTTACAATTCTTTAAAAATCTTTTTCAGATCCATCAGTCAGAATCTTCTGATACTTGGTATGTAGCATTTTTAGCGGGCTGAGATTGATATTTGTTGAATTCAAATCCCTATATTTCCATTTGGGCCCCTTATGGGAAGACAAAATTTAACTTCGTATAAGGTTAGGAAATTTATTTAAAATCTTCTCCAGATCTACCAGTCAACATCCTTTGATATATGGTATACCACATCTTTAGGTGATGGGAGCAGGCTGGCGTTTGTTCAAATCAAGTGAGTAGAGTCATATTTGGGCTCCCTGTGAGTGCTCCAATTTTAACTTTGTGTAATATTAGGAATATTCATTAACCCTTTACCCAACGTAACGGCCAAAACCGGCCAGCTCTATTCTCAAAAATCGCCAATTAATTTTCATTATTTTTTTCATTTTTTGTCTCAAAAACATAGGTTATGACCCCTCGTTGGAACGAGCTCGTCGAGCTCGTTCCAACGAGGGGTCATAACCTATGTTTTTGAGACAAAAAATGAAAAAAATTAGTTATTCAAGAATTATTTTTGCAAGTGTCGTCTGCTTTTCATGTTAGGTAAAGGGTTAAAAATCTTGTTCAGATTTATCATCAGAATCTTTTTAATTGGGTGTGTTGCACCTATATTGGGATGGGATTCAAGTTTATTCAAATCCAGTCCATAAGGTCATATTTGGGTTCCCATTGGTACTGGGAACTTTAACATAGCGCAATTTGAGGTATATATTTTAAAAACCACCTTCTTCAGATCTGCGAGTCAAAATCTTTTGAGATTTGGTATTCATTAACCTTAGTTGGGTCAGATTAGATTTTGTTCAAATCAAGTCTGTTTTTTTTTATAGATGGGCACCCTAAGGCAACCTAAGCAATGAGGGGAAATTCCTTTGAAAGTTGAAACTCTCCTTCATATCCACCAGTCCGTCTTTTGATGTTTGATATGCAGCTACAATTGGAGGTCCATTGAACCATATTTAGGCTTCATGAGATACCCCAACGTTTTGCGTTGTGCACTATTAGGAATATTCGTTTAACCCTTTACCTAACGTAACTGCCAAACCCGGCCAGCTCTATTCTCAAAAATCGCCAGTTAATTTATTTTTTCATTTTTTTTCTCTAAAACAAAAGTTATGACCCCTCGTCGAGCTCGTTCCAATGAGGGGTCAAAATCTATGTGTTTGAGAATTAGTTATTCAAGAATTTTGTATGCAAGTTTCGTCAGCTTATGTTAGGTAAAGGGTTAAAAATCTTCATATTCTTCATATTCACGAGTCGGATTATTTTGTTGCATAGTTATTGGCATCCTTAGTGTAGTAAGAATCAGGTTTGTTCAAATCAAATGCCTGAGCTCACATTTGGGCTCCCCTTGCAACTTGAGGAATAATCGTGAAAGACTTTCTTCTTCAGATGCACCAGACAGCTTCTTTTGATATTTGGTATAACAGTTCTATCACTCCTAGTTTGAGGTTTGTTCAAAATGATACAGTTAAAACTAGAAGTCCTGTCACGAATAGTGCACTTATCTAGGCTTAATTGCGCGTTGGAATTGCGCGCAATTGCCATATCGAATGGCATCCAAAGCACGGCAGGTTTTCTTGGTTACCCATAGCAAACACATGCAATGTTTTTGCCAATGGACCTCCGGGTTACCCGGAGGTCCATTGGCTGAAACATTGCTTGTGCACAGGCCGTATGTACAGAATTTGATAGCTTTACTTTGGCCATAACGCGTATATTAACGCGCATATCAACGTGCTATTTGTGCGCATTTCATGACAGGACTTCTAGTTTTAACTGTATGCTTAACTGATTTCTTTGATGGGTACTAGCGGGATTTGAAATGCAAAATTGAATATTTGTTTAAAAGAACTGTGTCAACAAATAACTGAGCCGGTAAACTATAGTTAGATTAAAATATGAGAATCACATTGTGAGTTCATAAGATTACTGGTTGTTCAAATGGGGTTCCACATGTCCTCTTCAGGCCGGGGGTATAGAAAGGATGTTCTGTTTGTAAAAGTATTTGTTTTTCTTAGCTAACCTGAATGGAGGTCAGTGGAGCTCAGGCTTGGCAATTTCAGGAGAGCGATTTTTTAGCTCTCCTTACTGCCCTCCTGAAAGAATTAAGGAGAGCGAAAAATTGCCCACCTAAATGTTTTGGTCTGGGATGATTGAGATTACATGTATTATGCTCACATTAAATTTTTGTTGTAAAGCAAAAATGTAATTTAACTTCGAAGTCACATAGCATCATGTAATTTCATTTTGAAAGTGGTTTAGTGGTAAAAGGTAACCATACCCAAAGGCAATCATTTGAAGCAAAATGGGTCACAGCAATATTTTTTTTCTGTCAGTTTCAAGTTCAACAACTGACATCACAGTTTGAGGGGTAATTATTCAAGGCTTATTGACACTATAATATACTACCATTAGTACTACTATCCTGTCACTTGAAAAACTTGCACCAGGATGTGACTGCAGATTCAAGCAGACCTGTTGTCCAAGAAAGTCATACGCTTACCACTACCACCTTCAACCCCCTTGGGGGAGTGGGGGGGGGGGGGGGGTTGAAGGTGGTAGTGGTAGGCATATGACTTTCTTGGACAACAGGTCTGGGTGCACACACATGCCTTGTCAAGTGTGTGTTCGGTTGTTGTGTGAGACATCTAGATGTCTAAGAGATGTCGCTTTACCTTAGTAAAGTTAATAAAATCACTGATGTAGTCTGTTGGTTTCAGTTTCAATGAGTTCGTTCAATTGGATACTTAAAATGCTGTGTAAAGCTAATTGCTCTCCTAAGCTGATTGAGAAGAGCGATTTTTTGCCCTCCTGCATTTTTCAGAATGCCAGGCCTGGGAGCTTAAACGATCACTTACTGTCCGCCCAAAAGGCCTGAACATTACGTTATCGACATTTTATTAACCACTGGGCTAAATTGAACAAATTTGATATTCGTTTTCCTTATCATAATGCCAGTTCAAGTTTGTTCAAAAAAGGTCGCCACGCCCTGGAGCGGGGAACCACAAGGGGCATTATTCTGATAGCAAGCATTACTTGAGTTCCAAAATTAAGAAAATCTTCTCTAGAACCATCTATTAGAATCTCTTGATATTATATTTGGAATATAACATCTCGGGGGTGGGGGTGTCAGATTCAGATTGCTAAAATCGAGTATCTGGATTAATATATAGGAGCTCGAATTTTAACTTAGTGCAATATGAAGAGTTTTTAAAAATCTTCTTCAGACCCTCTGGTCAAAATGCTTTCATTTTTGGTATACAACATCTCTATCTGGGCAGATTCAAGTTTCTTCAAATCGGGTCTCTGGGTTAATATTTCAGCGTCATTAGATTCCAAAATTTAACTTAGTGCAATATGGGGAAATTACTTTACACATCTTCTTTTTTAGATCCACCAGTCAGAATCCTTTCATAAACATAAATCTTCTAGGGATGGGGGATGGGGGATTCAGGTTTGTTCAAATCAGGTCCCTGGGTTAAAATGTGGGCTTCCCATAAAAGCCTGAATTTTAACGTAGTGCAATATGAGGACATTTCTTTGAACATCTTCTTCAGATCCACCAGTCAGAATCCTTTCATATTTGGTTTTCAACATCTTTACGGCAGTCAGATTCAAATTTGCTCAAATCGCGTGTCCCTGGGGTAATGTGCAGACTTTCTTTAGGAGTCCAAAGTAATTTTAACTTTGTGCAATATGAGGAAATTTCTTTCAGAATCTTCTTCAGATTCACAGAATGCTTTCATATTTGACCTACAACATCTCTGGTTGGGGTGAGGCGAGGGCACATTCAAGTTTGTTCAAATCGAGTCCCCGGTTTAATATTTGAGCTCTCTAATTTTAACTGAGAGCAACATGATAGATTTTCTCCAGAACCATCTGTTTGAATCTTTTGATATACAACATCTCTGGAAGTTCAAATTCAAGTTTGTTCACATCGACTTTCTGGGTTAATATTCAGGCACCCTACGACAGCCGAAAGTTTAACTTGGTGCAATATGAGGAAATTTCTTTTAAAATATTCTTCTTCAGATCTACCAGTCAGAATGCTTTCATATTTGGAATTCAACATCTATGGGGAGAAGGTCAGATTCACGTTTGTTCAAAACGGACCCCTGGTTTAATATTTAGGCTCTCTAATGAGGGGGGGGGGGGGGCGGTGGTAGGGGGGGGGGGTCGCAGTGACGTAACAACCATTGGAAGTATGGCAGTGTTTGTCTACAACTGATATTATTGGAAGCAGTCAGGAAGACCTATGATAATAATCATCTGACATGGATACTAGAGTTAAGAATAATTTTATGGCTTAATTAGTTTGTAGTGACTAACTGAATGTGTCTCAAAATTCTTATGTGAACCACTTTGCCAGGTGAGCGATTAAGACCCCTTGGGAACTCTTAATTTTTTTTTGCTTGGGAATAAAATTGGGAGAAATTTTGAATAATTTTATTTTAAAATCTTTCACCCTGTTGGTGGAGAGGGGCGGGGGCGTGGATGGGATCAACTTTGTGATGTTTTGAAGTGGTTTGAATGATTTTACAACAAACAAAACCAGTTTACCCAGCAGTCCCTTCTCCTCACCCCACTCCCCTAGAATTAGATTACCTTTATTAACATGCAGATTAGTATGTATATGATAAATGTGGCCGTAAGTCCTTCTTTAAAACAATTTTACAGTTGAGCGATTAATGAGATAAGACCAAAACAGTTCAAACTTTGACGTGGCGTAAACACGTCAAAATGGCGATAAATCGAAGAAAAATAATACAGCTATCTTCGGATTTTTTTTTATACCTCTACTATAATATTAGAACGTTTCTTCTCATGTTCTATCGGTCGATAGTATCTGAGTTTGTGTGACTTCTGAAACAAAACCTGAAGCAGCTTCGCTACTTCAGGGGGAGCTGCTTCAAGTTTTCTTTCAGAAATCACACAAACTCAGGTAGTATCGACAGATAGAACATGAAAAGAAACGTTCTAATTATTTTATTATGCCGAACAAAAAACAGCTTTCATTGTTGAGTGTTAACTGCAACATGCCTCCAATCTTATAACAATGTAGTCAAATCCAGAAACATGCTTTTAGTGACGTCATTTAGAACAAATGACGTCTCTTTAGGAGTTTCCAGATCACCCTATTCGAAAATGACTTGTTACAAGTGCCGTCGCTTTGGGAGTTTCTATATCACCAAATGTCAGTGTTTACAACTGCATCATGCTGTTCATGTTAAAATTCATTATTAATGCTTGTGTGATAAGTGGTATAATGGAATATAAATTCATGTTTCTTGAGCGACGACAGTTGGTAGAATTAAACGGAGTGAAACAATTTATTTTGAACTTGAGGCGGAGACTCAGTGATGTCGAGGAGTAATAAACTTGCGGAAATATAATTGATTGAACTCACATTCATGTGTAACGGATTTGGTAACAGCAGTGGAAATATAATATACAACAAAATTTCGAAATTACTCTATTATAATTCGCCTGTTCATTGCAGAAGTTTAATTCAATTTTTGTTGTCTTCAAGTCATTTCCATGTTTAAATTGAATCGATGTACCTTATTGGTATTACGCCGTAGTGTATTGTGCTGTTGTTTCATTCGTCGAGGTGAAAGCGACGGATCAATCAGCTTCCAGTATTTGACATCTTTCCCCGCGAAATTATCCAAAATAAGAGCGGTCTTGCTCATAATTCGTCGTCCACTTGACGATAAAGCTTTGAACTCGCTGGCCAAACTTAAGCCTATACACTAGGTTAGTTATGGGGACACTTTATAACCCGTAAAAAGGTTAACAACATTGGGTACCGTAATTTTGGGACCCGTTGAACTCGGCCCTGGTGCGAATAAACGTTTGTGACAGTGATTCTCTCCAGGTCCGAGTTCTGTGGGAACCATCCACATTTACTAAACATATGTGTGTGTAAACCTCTTTGGGGTGAAAGTGTAGTGGGCCCGTGGGTTTTGATCCATCATTCATATTCATGTCCATTTCATATCCATTTCATATCATACTATTTTTGACATCTTAATAAACCATGTATAAACTGTGTATTGTGTATTCATTCAGACCACAACACATAACTTAATGTTTATTGTACCTCTACAGTTGAGTTATATTTTATCCATGGTTTTCTAGTTGATCCAGATTCTCACGAATCTGAAGAACCACAGGGAGATTTCGCCCAGGTTTCTACCCCCGCCCCTGTTACACATGATTCACTTTAGTGCTGAACAATACGTGAGTTTTTAATATTTTTGATTCTTTTGAATTCATTGTTTGCAGTTAAAACTGAAATCACGCTCACTGGAGATAACATGTTTGTTAAAAAGTGTGTGTCTAGCAATTGGTGACGAAAAAAGTTGAACAAACACGGCGCCAGCGTTTGAGTTGAGAAATTTCAGAGCGTGCGTAATCGACGCTGATCAATGGAAGTGAAGCTTACATTTTCTTTGTTCTAATGTTTCCAGGGAAGAAGGTTCCGATAGTACCTGTGTTTTGTCCAAAAACTCCAGTACTATGACTTTTAGAAGGTGTCAAATTAACCAATCACGTCTGATATCACAGACATGAGGCATAATACGAGATAAAATAATTTCTAAACAGTTCGACGTATTTTAATTTTGAACTTTATGACCCCTATGACGTCTCAGATTTCAACCATTATGTTTGGGAATTCTCGGCCGGACGACATTTTTAGATATGGCTTTGTGGACATTATATATCCAAAATTTCGAAAGGCTGACGCTCAAAGGGAGGGGGAAACTAAAAGGTCAAGAAAAAGTCTTAAAGTACGCATTGTCGGCCGACATATTAAAACCAAATTGGGAGATTGACAATTTGAAACGACCAGGAAATGGCAGGCCTGGCGTTTTCAGGAGCACGATTTATTCACTGGCCTCCTGCTCACCTTAAAAAAATGAAGAGGGCGAATGATTAACATAACAGCCTATTCCTAAAACCCACAGGTTTTCAGATCTCTGCTATGTTAGTGATCTCTGCAATATGGTCACACTGCCCCTCCCACACCTGCGGGCCTTACCAATGCCCGGAGGTGTGGGAGGGGCAGTGTAGCCGTCTCACAAAGACTACCTAGTTCGCAGCACCAAATAAAATGTACAAAGCTCACAAGGCAAAATCCATTAATAGTACAACTTCATTTTGCCACTTTTAGCTTTTATAAGCTTGAGGAAAGATAATCGCTCCCCAAGGCCATGTAATGAGAGCGATTTTTAGCCCTCCTGCATTTTTCAGAATGCCAGGCCTGAATTGGCGCGTGATGTTTCATAGCTGTGTTATTATTAGTATATTTATATCATGCTTTTGAAGATGTAGTTTTTGCAATATTTCATCCGTAATGACTAGGAGTTTTACTTTCTCGTATTAGATGAAAACTGCACAAAATACCCTTAATTAGAGAGGGACGCTGCATGCCTTTGGATATGACATGCCTTGATGATGCAGTTGGAATAACCGTTGGATATGACATGCCTTGATGATACAGTTGGTTGGAATAACATTTTATTGGGAAGCCTTGGGACACCACATTTACATAATAATATTTATAAATGCATGCATTCCGAGGGGGGGGGGGGGGGGGGGGGACATGCAAATTGAGCCAGTATGGCCAATTTTGAGTCCGGTACACACTGATTTGACCTACACTATAATTTATCGCACTCAAGGGTTGGTTGTTCGAAATGTTGTGGCGGGAGTGGGGCGGGGTAGCAACGCCTATTAAGCCATGTTATACGTGGAATGAACCAAGATTTGAAGATAGCAAATTGAGCCTTAAGAAGTGCTCTGTCGTCCTTGTTCGTGTTGTTTACGTCGCAACACTGTAATTCCCAGCATACCAATTTTGAGTCCGGTACATGCTAACTTGTTCTAAACAAGAAGTCGAAAAGCCCTGCGTTACGAGTGTTATACATATTATGAGCTCCTTCTACATGTACATGCTTTCGGAATGCCTTAGATGGGGGTATGAAGGCATGCATTCGGCGAAGTCACATGTGTGTGTGTTTATGTGGGGTGGTCTCATAAAAATTGAGGTTCGTGGTCTATACTCTCTCAGCACGACCAATTTTGAGTCTGGTAGGTCTAAATGCTAATCACGTAGAATGGGAATAAGACGTTGGGAAGCCTTGCGTAACGACAATTTCACACTTTCACGCATGTGTGAAAACGTATGATGTAGTTGGAACACTATTTTGGAAAATTGCTGCCTCTTGCCAGTGGAGTTGATCGCTTCTGACCACCCGACCAGTGCAGGAAAAGAACGTCCATGGGCACACGATAAGTCATGAATTCCAGTTGACCAGAGCGGCTGTAGCTTCTGTAATGATTCCCATGTCGCTCCGAAACCTCGTCACACAGCAATACTGTGTTGTCACTATTGTTTTATACCACCCCGGAACATCATACAATTTCCGAAAGTTCGGAGTAGTGAAGAGCATTGAACCTGGACGCTCGTATTGGGCTACTCGCACAAGATCAAAGCCAAACATTCAGTGGAACCTCCAATCACGTGCTGCCTATTTTTTTTATCATTTGATGAAAAGTAAGATATTGTTTGCGAACATGACTTTGGGGGATAGTCAGTCTTCTGGACAAAGGTAAATTTATTGGTACCCGCCTTCTGATATGTGTGTTGAAACTTGTTTCTCTAAAAATGACTTAATCTTCGTATGCGTTCGTCAAAAAACATAAGATTTGAACAGAGAATCTCGTATTATTCACAGTATTATTTATAGTGAATCCTATGATTGCAGAGCGAATCATTTGAACGATTGAACACTGCGCATTTGGTAAATGGTATCGCGGAACTAAATATTGAAATTAGAGTGAACCGCCTTAAAATGTTGCACTCGGAAATGACGCAATCTCTAAAAAATAAACAGCCTTGGGGAAAATCCATTGTTTCAATAAAAGTTTGAAACATTTTATTGACATTTTGCATTATTGTTGAATATTCCTGATAAAAAAGAGGGTGATTTGATGACTTTTGGACCTAAAAAAATACAATTGACTTTTTGTGTGTTTTTGTAGGGAATTCCCTAAAAAATATGTGCACGTGACCGGTACTTCCCTTTGTGTCAGTTTTTCTCTCTTATTTGTTGCATGACCACCTGTTTTCAGATCAGAAAAAGTTGTCTGAAGGGCTATACTTGTCAGAGATATTTGAATGCCAAAATTAAAGTGATGCGATCATATTTTTTTCCACCTGAACGTTATAATGGACGCCTATGGGAAAATATTTAGTTCTGTGATACCTATAAAAAGGAAATATGTTTTTTGGCTTCCAGACCAGATTCAGTTATTATTTTGGGGGATTATTTCACATTTAAATATTTATTTGGGGACCATACACCTTACCAGACCATTTTACTGTTTTGAGAAGTTACATTTGTTGTCACAGTCAGCAATAAAAGCTATATATTTCCAAAACTAAGGCTGTTCATGCAAGAAAATTCACATCTTGAGCTAGTGTATTCCCCAGGAGCACACTGTAACCTCTGGCAGCTGCTAACTAACAGCCTATCTTACCCTATTAACATATTTATTTAAACCATGGTTTCTCCTCATATTACTAGGGGCAGGGAGGATTCCAAATCTTCCAACCCCCTCCCAAATCACCATTCAAACACAGGCAGACAACCTACATTGCCCTTCTATTCACTATTATTTAGAAGTTTTTCTCTTCTATATTATGCTCTTCAAAATGTTGGAAAACAATCCCTTCATTGAAAGAGTATCCTGGAACACAAATTTGAGGAGGGGGTGGGGCTACAGTGGAAAATAACATAATAAAATTACAAATGTGAGTGAATGGCATTTGTGCATAGCTACCAATATAGTTGTCTAGTACTAGTGCTGTTATGGTTCCCCTGATACAGCATAAATTTACAGTGACAGTTGTGAAATATTGCTCTTTCCCTAAACCAAGTCCTCTCTCCCACACATATTTAACCCTTCTGCTGATGATAAACATTTGGAAAGACTGAACAGCATGTTTTTAGAGACTGAAGTTAGTATCATACATTTTCAGTTTCTTATGATTTACTTTGGGGCTTCAGAACTCATGGTCCACTGAGTTATTTTTCAATTTAACAACCTTGTCCTGCTCTTCCACTATATTTTCATTGTATGCCATTCAGTACTCCCATGTAGACCTCCTACATGTGTGACTGCAAGCCTATCTGTCTGTCTGTCTGTCTGTGTGTCTGTGTCATCACCAGACATGGTGTTTCTTTGCTTTTCACTTGCCTGGATCTACATTTTCAATAATTGGCAGCTGACTAACTTTCACCCCCCCCCCCCCCCCCACACACACAAGTATATTAAACATCAAATACCACTATATTCTTGAAGCAAATGTCTGCTTCATCCTCTTTGGAAAAACGTTTTCAACAATTTCAGTCTTTTTGCCAGAATGGGTGTCTGTGGGGATTAAAACAAAGGTTATGAAAGTGCACTTATGGGAACTTGCAGCATAAGCATAGCACTATAGAATCAATATTTGATGGTTTTAGGCATCTTACCAGTGTTATGAGATATATCAGTAGCAGGTACTGGTCATTCTTTTGGAAAAAAACACTGTTTTATGTTTTGTCAGTGCCATACAAATGACTCTATGTGCCTTTACTGAGAAAACTGAGGCTTTTCCTTTACAAAAATTGCAAAATATTCATCAAATACAATGTGAAATGTCTTCAGAAGCCAGACTGTGATTTAAAAACTATTACAGATGGGAAAGTTCATATCACAGTAGGTTTGTTTTGGGTCAATATCAATTAAATTATGAATTATATCACATATTTTGATGAAAAGGGGCATACCAGGGGTCCTATTCAGGGCAAAATTTTACTACATCAGATGGTGGAATAAAATTTGACATCAGTTGTTAGGGTAAACTGGTAGAGTCCTTTCATATTGGTGAAATATATAGCTGCATCCCAAATTTTGGAAACAAAATTGACATCCATATTGTTCCATGGGGGTTGGGACACTGTTTTGCTTGCAGTATGGTTAAATGAGACAGATTTTTTCTAAAAATATTTTGTGCTGATGCAGATGTTAGTTTTATTTTGAGATCACAGTAGTTTTTTAAAGAAAGCTGTAAATTCCCATCCTTCTCAGTTAATTTATAAAGTAACAGGATAGAAAAATCTTTTGGAGGCAATACCAGTTTTCAAGCCCACTTGACAAAGTTTGGACACTTTTCCTTAAAAGAGCAAATTTTCCATGTTTTTGACTCAGCCAAAGCCGAAAGTTGGATTCTAATGCAGAAATGACTCTTTTATCTCATGGAAGTGCTAAAATGTCTCTTTGGTGGGGTTGGGGATGATTATAGGTATCGTGGAACTAAATATTGAAATTAGAGTGAACCGCCTTAAAATGTTGCACTCGGAAATGACACAATCTATAAAAATAAACAGCCTTGGGAAAATCCATTGTTTCAATAAAAGTTTGAAACATTCTATTGACATCTTGCATTATTGTTGAATATTCCTGATAAAAAAGAGGGTGATTTGATGACTTTTGGACCTAAAAAATACAATTTACTTTTTGTGTGTTTTTGTAGGGAATTCCCTGAAAAATATGTGCACGTGACCGGTACTTCCCTTTGTGCCAGTTTTTCTCTCTTATTTGTTGCATGACCACCTGTTTTCAGATCATAAAAAGTTGTCTGAAGGGCTATACTTGACAGATATTTGATTGCCAAAATTAAAGTGATGCGATCATATTTTTTTCCACCTGAACGTTATAATGGTCGCCTATGGGAAAATATTTAGTTCTGTGACACCAAATATGGTGACAATTTATGATGCTTCCCAGCGTAAGCAAATGACGCAAAAGCAGGTGAAGTTGCTCATGGAAATGATCTGACTGATACACCGACGTCGATGTATTTACATTCATATCATGATTACTTTTTCTACTATATATAACATAAATTTTAGCTTTACACTCCAGCAATGGGATTTCAAAAGTTAAAATTTGCATGTAGTGGAACTTCATCCAAGTTTACCTTTGGTGACCTCGATTGAGATGCAAACTTGTCTGAATTTATCACTTGCCGTCTCGCGAAGAGTTAATTAAATACATAGAGGTAGAAATTGGACGTTCGAAGAGGTGTTGAATCTTGAAATTCATGTGACCCAAAACGATTCGTTCAAAGCGTCTTCCTACATGGAATTACCGTATTTCTTAGCTAAAAAACACGCCTTGGTCAACGTGAGAAATAAAGATGATCAGTGTTTTAAATAGGCAGTCACCTCCGCTTTATACCCCGTCAAAATCCACCTCGAGAGAGTTTCTCATTACGCGGTGGCTTGTAAAAATCTTGATTGGGCCGGAGTGACTTTTCCAACGTCGTTAAGACATCAGACGTTTCTAGGCACAAAATCCCACTGTAGCGGTGAACGTCTTGGGATATGATGAGGAAAAACGAACTATCTATCCTCTCAGACAGACTTCGTATCTCGGAAGAGAAAAGACGATTATTTTATTATTGATTTCGAACGGTGACAATCGTCATTATTGTTGTGTTACAAATCCGAGCCAATTACTGTTGATACAGAATAATAAATATAAAAGTATGATATATTTATGTTGCAACTGCATGAACACGTTTCACAGCGAAAAATCGTTAGTGAAACATCAGGAATATTGCAACGAAAATCAAGGCGTTGCCATCAAAATACCCAAACCCAACACCATCATGAACTTTCGGGATCACAATAGAAGGTTAAAAGTACCATTCGTTGTGTACGACGATGTCGAATGCTTTACCGTGAATATCGGTTCCTGCCAACCCAACGCTCTTCGAAGTTAAGTCAAAAGATATCAAGAACACATGCCTTCGGGCTATTGCATTTACGTGAAATGCACAACACGGCATGGGTCCCTTCACTTACACGAAACAGTGCAAAGACGAAGACGTGGCTCAAAGGTTCATGGAAGAGTTAGAATCGAAAATTCAAATTTTATACGACAAATTCAAAACTTCGGTGAAAATGATTATCACGCGAGAACAGCAGGACGAAAATAACAGAGCCACCAAATATCACATATACAGACAATCGTTTGACGAGAATTTGCAGGAAAATAAGAAGGTTAGAGACCACGATCATTACACAGGTCTGTATCACGGTTTGGCTCACAGCAAGTGTAATTTAAGATATTGGGTCACCACTTTCTATCCCATGATATTTCACAATATCTCGGGTTACAGCAGTTATCTGTTTGTGAAAAATCTCGGCACCTCCCACGAAGAATTAAATTGCATCGCGAACAGCGAAGAAAGATACATTTCATGAAATGGAAGGTCGTGGACAAGAAAAGAGTAATCAATGGAGAGATGTTGGAAGAAGAAACAAAATCCATTCATAGAGACACATTTTTGATTGACAGTTTTAAATTCATGTCGACCAGTCTGGAAAAATTTGTTGATAACATGAGTAAGGATAAATTTAAAATCACGAGCAAATACTTCGGAGAATCAGTAGACATCATGTTGAGGAAAGGAGTCTATCCTTACGATTACATGAATGATCTAAAGAGATTCGACGACACCGCTCTACCTTCAAAAGAAGATTTTTATTCAAAATTAACGAATCCAACATTTCCGATGAGGATTACAAACACGCCGAAAACGTGTGGAAATGGTTCGATATGAAAGCCATGAGAGATTATCACAATCTCTCTCTGAAGACCGTCGTTCTGCTCCTGGCAGACATGTTCGAAAATTTTCGAGACGTCTGTCATCGAAATTACGATCTGGATCCGGCTTGGTATTTCACCACACCTGAGATGATCTCCCACAGATATTCTGAAGCCAACAATCCCTACATGAAAGAAGGTTTCGATTCTGAACGATCGAATAAATACATACAGTATTTGGACACTAATAATCAGTACGGGTGGGGCATGAGTCATCCTTTACTGATTGGAAATTTCAAATGGGTGATGGAACTGGAAGAGATGCAAAAATGGAGAGACTATCCTTGCATTTTAGAAGTCGATTTGAACTATTTGGAAGAGTTACACTACCTGCACAACGATTATCCGCTGGCTCCCAAATGAATGGAACCAGTTGAAGGAGACGCCGAAAAACTCATTCCCAATTTATTTAACAAAAGTAAGTACGTCGTCTACAGCGAGAATTTGAAACAACACGAATCTCAGAATTCGAGCCCAGAACAATTTCAAAAAAGATTTCTTCAAACACATGAACAATTGTGTGTACAGTAAATCGATGGAAAACATCAGGAAGACAACTGACATTTGACTCGTCACGTCCAAAAAAAAGCTAAAAAATTAGTGGTGAAGCCCAATTGCAGACACCAAACCATATTCAAGGAAAATCTAGTGGCCATTCATATGCAAAAGACGCACCTGAAGTTCGACAAACCCTATTATCTTAGACCGATCATCTTAGATATCAGCAAGCATTTGATGTACGAGTTTCACTACGATTACGTCAAACAGAAATTCGGCGAGAAAGCACAACTACTGTTCACCGACACGGACAGTTTGGTTTATGTGATAGAGACGAAAGACGTCTACCGAGATATATCTCCGGACATGGCCACATGGTTCAACTCGAGCAATTATCCCGTCGATCACTCATCCAACATGCAATCGAACAACAACAAGAAGGTGTTGGGTAAATTTTAGGATGAGAGCAGCGGTAAACAAATCATCGAATTTGTGGGTTTGAAACCCAAACCGTATGATTATCGCCTAAAAGGCGAAGAGATCAAGAAGTGCAAAGGGGTTAAAGCATGCGTGGTGAATAAAACATCTCTTTCCGAGAGTACAAAGATTGTCTGCTGAGAAGTGGGCCAGTGTACAAGACTATGAAATCGATTCGAAGCAACAATCACAACATGTATACCGACATAGTCAACAAGATTCCGCTGACTGCTGATGATAAGAGATTCGTGTTAGATGATAAAATAAGCACTTTGGCACTCAGACATTGCGGTTTGGATATGATTGAGGATGATAGGATTCCAGAAAATGAAGAGGAATTAGACGAATTCAAGATTATGGAAGTCGATAGAGACATCAAGAGATTCAGTTAAAAAAAAAAAAAAAAAAAAAAAAAATGACGCCATTTAGTGAATTATAATAAAATAAATAAAAAAATATACCTTTATGAAGAAGATAAGAAAATAGCAATATCTGTAGAAGGTGTCGTCTTACCTAACAAACCTCTATCCAACATCGATCTGTCAAATGCAGTGAAGGACTTGAAAATGAAAGATTTTGGTGGTGTGTTTTCCGGAGATGCCTTGCCGAAGAGAAGCTCTCGATGCCGACAATCGGAATGCGGAATTTTATATCTGGACGATTTATCGGGTGAAGGCTCTCACTAAGTGGCGTGGTTCAAGTACGGGAAGAAGAATTATTATTTCTACAGCTACGGAATCTCGTCGCCGAAAGAAATAAAGAACTATTTTGACGAATCAGTGGTTCGTTACAACATGGATCGAGTGCAATCGCTGGATCAAGTGTTTTGCGGTCACCTGTGTCTCTACATTCTCAAGAGATGGTCGGAAGGAGATCAGTTTCAAGACATTCTCAACGATTTACATTAGAGAGATATTTTTTTATAATATATATAAAGGTAAAAATTATTTTTAAAAAAACTTAATCGAATAGAATAAAAAATAAAATAAGTGAAAAATAATTCATTTTTAAAAAAACTGCATTGAAATATATTTTTTAAAACAAAAACCCCAAAACAACATGCCAGTCGATAAATTTGGTAGGAGTGACGACGAAAGTCGACCCAAAAAGAAGAGGAAGATACTCAAAGTCAGCGATGGTTATGACTTCATCAACTTGGTTGAACATTATATTCGGAGATACAAGCCTCAAGAGGAACCTTTGAACATGAACAATAACAAGCTCTACAATCTTCCCGAACCGGTTGATCTCGCAGATGCGATGACTAAAAAAATACGTTGACAGGGGGAACACAGATTTCGAATGAATCATGAGAGATAATTAACTGGATAAAGCCATGACCGACGATCTCGATCCAAAATACAAACATTTGGTGAAGGTTGCGAATTCCCATAGATTCCACCGATGCCGTGACCCAAGAAATGTGCTGATGACTCTCACGCCCGATTCAGCGAATACATGAGTGGTAGATATGATCAGGCCTGCGTGGATTCCGCCATGATGCGATCTCAAGAATACATAGAATCGCAAGTGGACAATCTCTAACTGAACAAACAATCCGACAGAACCATGAAGGGCGGCATCAGCATGAACGGTCAGAATTTATTTGGTCCCGATCACAATCCCATGCACATGTCGGATGCCTGCACCCTGATTTCGGTGGTGGAAAAGGTCAAATACGCCAGGCAATTGATCACCGTGTGAGCCGAGGAGAGCAGTGCATTAGAGGAGGGAAAAGTCGAGTGGTCTTTTGGAAACGGAGGTAGCAGATTGCAACACGGTCAGGTGGGATATCCCATGCTATTGGGAGGCAAAATCATTTGAATTGGTCTGGCTTGCACGGATTTGAATGACAGAGCGGTCGTCAATCTCATGGTGAACGGAGGAGAGAGTGATAAGAAATACAGCATCGAAAATACCGAGAATCAACACTCGAACATCGACACGTTCAGCACGCCTCTCAAAGTGAACGCCGGAGACAGGATTCATTTCGTTACAAAAACCAATAATTCTGAAGCCGCCACTTCCATGGTGAGCCTACTGATCGATCTAGATCCTCTGAACAAACGGTGAATGTGTGGAAATAATTAATTAAAAATAATGAGTAATTATTAAAAAAACAAAAATAAAAATAAAAAGTAATGAGATTTAGAAAGATCTTCAATCTCTCAAGATCTCATTACCTTTTATTTTATTTTTTTTTGTTTTAATATGTTCTTTACCATTCATTTTTGTAATTATTTTTTTTTAATTTTTATTTCTATATATTTTTTCTTTTTTTTCTGTTCACACACACACACACGTCTCTCATCGAACGATTGACGTCTCTTATTTCCATCCAATTCGAATTGTAATTCTCTATCCGACAAGACCAGGGCAAAGGCCTCGGTTTTTCTCAACACGTTCTTGTCAAACTGCATCTTGATCTGAATGTCTAAGATGCTACTCTTGAGTCATTCGCTCTGTTTACTGACGTCGAATACGAACATGGAATACATCAACTTCTATTCGCCGGGAAATATATTAGGGTTGCTCATCAATTCGTCCAGACTGTGATACTTCTTTCTAAAATCCGCGGCGTCGCTGTACAGTCTGGAGAAATCATTCTTGTCGAATGACGTGTTGTAATCAATTGCTGGATATCTCGTGGCATTCAGAAACACTTGCATGTTTCTCAAATTGCAGTGATCGAACAGCGACACATTCTTTTCTTGAGACCCGTCCCTGTCGATCTGAAACGCCACCATGATGAACCGCGGTCTCTGGGAGTAATTATTAAAAAAACAAAAATAAAAATAAAAAGTAATGAGATTTAGAAAGATCTTCAATCTCTCTAGATCTCATTACCTTTTATTTTATTTTTTTTTGTTTTAATATGTTCTTTACCATTCATTTTTGTAATTATTTTTTTTTAATTTTTATTTCTATATATTTTTTCTTTTTTTTCTGTTCACACACACACACGTCTCTCATCGAACGATTGACGTCTCTTATTTCCATCCAATTCGAATTGTAATTCTCTATCCGACAAGACCAGGGCAAAGGCCTCGGTTTTTCTCAACACGTTCTTGTCAAACTGCATCTTGATCTGAATGTCTAAGATGCTACTCTTGAGTCATTCGCTCTGTTTACTGACGTCGAATACGAACATGGAATACATCAACTTCTATTCGCCGGGAAATATATTAGGGTTGCTCATCAATTCGTCCAGACTGTGATACTTCTTTCTAAAATCCGCGGCGTCGCTGTACAGTCTGGAGAAATCATTCTTGTCGAATGACGTGTTGTAATCAATTGCTGGATATCTCGTGGCATTCAGAAACACTTGCATGTTTCTCAAATTGCAGTGATCGAACAGCGACACATTCTTTTCTTGAGACCCGTCCCTGTCGATCTGAAACGCCACCATGATGAACCGCGGTCTCTGGGAGTAATTATTAAAAAAACAAAAATAAAAATAAAAAGTAATGAGATTTAGAAAGATCTTCAATCTCTCTAGATCTCATTACCTTTTATTTTATTTTTTTTTGTTTTAATATGTTCTTTACCATTCATTTTTGTAATTATTTTTTTTTAATTTTTATTTCTATATATTTTTTCTTTTTTTTCTGTTCACACACACACACGTCTCTCATCGAACGATTGACGTCTTATTTCCATCCAATTCGAATTGTAATTCACTATCCGACAAGACCAGGGCAAAGGCCTCGGTTTTTCTCAACACGTTCTTGTCAAACTGCATCTTGATATGAATGTCTAAGATGCTACTCTTGAGTCGTTCGCTCTGTTTACTGACGTCGAATACGAACATGGAATACATCAACTTCTATTCGCCGGGAAATATATTAGGGTTGCTCATCAATTCGTCCAGACTGTGATACTTCTTTCTAAAATCCGCGGCGTCGCTGTACAGTCTGGAGAAATCATTCTTGTCGAATGACGTGTTGTAATCAATTGCTGGATATCTCGTGGCATTCAGAAACACTTGCATGTTTCTCAAATTGCAGTGATCGAACAGCGACACATTCTTTTCTTGAGACCCGTCCCTGTCGATCTGAAACGCCACCATGATGAACTGCGGTCTCTGGGAAGTGGATTTCATGGTCATTCTCCAATCAAAGTGATTTGTGGAGGGTGGAATGCTAGCCATGTCACAGTGTCTCATTCTAAATCCCATCGGTAATTTACTCTTGGATTCTATGATCTTGTAGAGACGCATTTTTTCCATGGTCGAAGGCTGCATGTGCTGAATGAACCACGATATCTTGTGTAGAGTTAACTTAGCCACGGCGGTCACGGCGAGTCTCACTATCACGTTGTCATCTCCCTTTTGAATCAATGTCAGATTGTGTTTGAATCCGTACATGATCTTGTAATCGTCTGTGAATCCGAAGATGTGTTTCAAAGGTATCCTGAATGAAAACGTTCCTTTGGGTTTGGACGTCCTGATGACGTAGTCAAATATTGCGGCGGTGACTGCGCTAGCAGGGCCGATGGTGTCTTTCACCCACAAATGATTAAGTCCCCTGGATATCGAAAAATCATCCGGATACGTCAAGAGTCCAAACATCGTGGTGGCCTGACTGGGATGAAACATGGATGCTATCTCTTGTCCGGATAGCAAGTATTTTATATTACTGAAAAGATGCATGATGCCATTATTGGCTAGATTTACCGTGTCGTCGTCAGCATATTCGGTCCCATCTTCCTTGGTGAGACGTCCCTGCTGCACCACTATGTAACTCTCGCTAGGAAGAACGAATAGATCTTGGGTTTCGACGTTGATTCCTATCTCTCCCGCATTGTTCAAACTTGTTCTGGTTATCGATTCATATTCATGAACCTTGTATTCCTCAATGCTTTCGTCTTTTGGTATGCCTTGTGCGATATCTAGTATATTTACCAATTTTGAAGGTTTTTTTTTTTTTTTTTTTTTGATTAATTCGTTTGCTTTTTTCTAAAAATAGTTTTTAATTATTTTTATTATTATTTTTTTCTTCTTTTATATATATGGGTGTAAACATGAAAATGTTAAAGAGAGTAAATATATATATTTTTTTTATTATTAAAACTTCGTCTTCTGCAATTGTTGTTCGTAAAACCTTCCGATGATCTCTTCGCTATCCAAGGCTTCGATTTCGTAAGTCACCAGATCGGTGTGAAATATTTCGATTATCACAGAGATTTCTGTGGCCCATCGAGGAGTGTAACCCTTTTCGAAGTGCTTCTTATAAGCGTAGATTCTCACTCGATCGCTGACTGCAAATTTAGGCAGTCTAGACTCCTTCCAGATCTTAGATCTCTCAGGATATAGATTCGCGTAGACACGTTTTTCGTTTCTAGGTTTGCTAGCTTCTGTGGGGATCATCTTGATCGATCTGTGTCGCCTGTTGTTGTAATCTTCGACCAGACCGTTCAGAGTATATATGTATTTCTTGGTCGAATTCGCCGTGAAGTACCTGTGCATCTTTTCCTTCATCGTTCGATTCCAACATTCCACACACTGGCTTTCTCTTCGTTTTCAGTCGAGTAGAGGTCGTCCAACCGATGAACGTCTTTGTTGTAGAATTCCTTCCCCTTGTCCACCCACAATTTATTCGTTTTTTGAGAAGATGAGTCGAACACGCTCTTCAGAGACTCGGCAACGCAAGGTACGGATTTATCCTTCAAGGGTCTGATCCAATCATATTTGGAAAACACGTCGATGACCGTCAATAGATATTTGACGTCCTCGTTCCACCTCGAAAACGATCTCATGTCGACCAAGTCAGCAGACCAAATGTCATCCAGACCCTTCACAAACACCCTTCTCTTTCAAAATTTACACACAATGGGCTTGTGTAACTCCTCAGCCAATTCGCTCATCAATAATCGCTTCTTCTTCTTTTCCGAGACGCTTTTTTTTCAACGTCTTCATCCGAATCGACGTTTTGTGCCGATCACTTTGCCGACCACCGAACATTCAAACTTCTCTCTCCTTGTCGGAATTGATATGTCTCTCAATTTCGTCAACATGTTTTTATCGCAGATGTTGCAAGTCTTGGTGTCGGGATGTCTGGCGTAGCACAGATCGTGATTGTGTGCGGCCGCATCCACCCTATTCACAGGTTTGCTCCAAGATTTAGGAGTCAAGTCGGAGTTGAGTCTCTTGTTCAATTTCGTTCCGGGTCCCATGAAACTGTGACCAGGCAGATGCATTTCAGCTCTCATCATTGTTTTTTAACGAATTGAGTCTTGATCGAACCACACACATCGCAAATTCAGCGAAGCATCTGTCTGTCGTTTTTAGTTCATACTTCTCGAGAATTACGTGTCTCAGTAACTCTCTTACACTTTACGCAATACATTTTTTTTTTTAGGGTTATTTAAATAATTTTGTATTTATTTTTTTTATATATAAATTTAATATATTTTTTTTTTTTAATTCTACTCTTATTATATATATATATATTATTTCAATTGCTGCTCTTGAGTTCTATCAACTTACCGAATTCCTCCCTGGCCTCTTTCCTCCCTCTTTCCACGAGAGAATCCTTCATCTCTTCCTTGATGATCTGACGAGTCTTGATTCTCACGGCTTCTTTCATGGCCTCGTATTTTCGTTTTCTGACCCAATATCGTGAAGTATTCTCCGTCCGATATCTTATCGTCTTTCAATGCCATCGAGATCATTTCGGATATTGTGTCGATCTTGGAGTCGGCCAAGATGCGAATCTTTTCGTGTTTCCTAGCCTTTAGATATAATTTCCTACTCAAAAAGTTTCCGACCACGCTAAACAATCCGGTGGCGAGAGCCACTCCTTCTATGGTCAACACGATTGGAAGGCTGGCCGTGGTCGACAACAGTCTGATGCCGGCTTCGTGTAAACCCATGGAAATTGTGATGAGTGTTGTGTCGACCATGTTGATGAATTTCACGAGGCGCGATATTTCTTCTTCAGAGAACAACGAGAGTCTCTCTCTCGAGTCAGATCCAATTGGATTCTACTGATTTGATCGATGCGATACCTCTCACTCTTTCTTTTTCTTCTTGCGATTTTCGGCTTCTCATTCTCGTCGTCATCTAACCACGGATACAATTTAATCTGGTTCTCATTTTTTGTGTGTGTTTTTTGTTCTTTCTAATATTAGATAAAATTTACATGAGTATTTATTTTTATTTTCTATTCTCTCCCTTATTTATATCATCAAGAAAACTTAGTCGTATGCTCCCTTCAGCAATAATTTCAAGACGTATCCCCTGTCTTCTAAAGTCAGACTTCTACACGCCAATTTCATTTTTTCCGAACCGGTGGGCTTGCCTCGCACGCAACAGAAGACTAAACTCCTCCAAAACTTGATCACGTCGTCGATTTGAACGCATTTGAACGCCGGTTCGAAATACCTGACGACCATATCTTCCCTTTCCATCGTCAGACACGAATGATCCTCGTGATCGAAGTCTAGATGATCCCGACACCCAACACATCGTTCTAACAAGAGACGACCTAGTTGTTCAGTCATGCAGAATGCTTAGGTTCCCATCAGCACGTTTATAAGAAACGATGACCTCATAATCTGGGAATCATTCATGATTTACGTATATTTTATTATCTATTTGATTTGATATTTATTTATTTTTTAAATAACTATTTATTTATATATTTTTTTCGCCTATGTATATATATCAATCATTATTTATTTCCTCTTGTGAATCTCGTGATTCTATTACAATTTACCTCAAAACTCATAACGATTTTTATTTTTTTGTCTCTTCACCCTCCACTCTTCATCGTTTTTTCGTCCGTGATCACTTGCACCGCTGTCTAGACCACGATTACAAACCTGGAGAGAAAATTTCCCTCCATTCTAATTTTTCGACATTTCTTAATTTTTATATTATAGCTGTCTCCGAATCCCCACTAGTTGGTCATCGCGTCCTAGACGGTTCGATCGATCGTTGGCGAACGTTGGGGAAAAAATTTACGATCGATTTTCCTGTCCTAGAATCCGCAATCGTTTTTGCCGACTGGATCGCACCCACCGCCGTCTAGAACCCGATTGCCAGCGTCGGTGTCCTAGAAACCACAAACGCATTTGGGTGCTGTCCTAGAACCGCAAAGCGTTTGCCGGCGTTCACCAACGATCGATCGGAACGTCTAACCCACGATGGTGAACGTTGAGAAGATTTTAGGTCGATTTCTTCGATTTTCATAGATTTTTCCTTCCGTGCTAATTCTGCTGAATTCGCACTCGTTCGCCAACGGCTGTTTGAACCGTCTAAGACACGATAAGCTACTTGTGCGGATTCTTGGACAAAATGTACAAAAAATGTTTGTACATTTTGTGTACATTTTAACACCG
>CM062296.1:106126065-106175383 GCA_031216915.1 Pictodentalium vernedei | reverse complement strand
ACCACAAAAAAATAAGCCAAAACTGGGTCGAGCGCCATCGGCGCACACCCAGTAGGGGACGCTGTTCTCTTAGTACAATTCCTCTCTTAGTTCACATTTGGCCTGGCGGTTTCAGAGAAGATTTTTGAAAATCCAACCAGAATCAAGGAATACCTCTGGAAGCCATGTTTTTTCATCCGACGGGAACAAAATGAGGATCGTTTGTAGAGGACCTCCCTAGACCATTCCTGCCTAGTTTTGGTTCACACCGGCTCAGCGGTTACAGAGAAGAAGATGAGGATCATTGGCTGAGAGTGTCCCAGTCATCAATCATGTGAAGTTTTCAAAACATTTTGGCCTTGCAGTTTCAGGGGAGAAGCTTTTACAAAATCGACCAATCAGACCAATCCAGTACGTCGGTAGGCAAATGGGCTGGCGCATGAGTGAGCACATGGGCAGGCAAGTGGGCAACCTTTCAGGCACAGGCAGGTAGGCCGACAGGCGACGTTGACGAACGGATGGACGGACAGACGGATGGACAGATGGGCACAGGCAGACTGCGTTTCATAATATTCCAGCCATAATTGCTGGAAATCCATATCCATTTCTCTGAAACCATATGTGCAGTGTTAAGTTAGAAATCCATAGTATCATAGTAACACTGTTTAGTAAATAGTGCCAGCACTCATTTATGGATTCGATTTCAACAAAAACTCAGTGAAAGAAGATTAAAGAACGTTTTGAAAATTACAGGTTTTTTAGACAGTACTCACTTTAAAAGAGCTTTGGATAGGTAAAGGGTTACACAAAGAACAACATTTTATTCGAAGGATTTGTCATAACGTCTATCACAAATGAATGATTAAATCAAAAGAATAATAATGTGGAGAATGCTGACAAGTATAAAATTACACCAAGTTTTCCAAACACCTGTCATCAATCACAACTTGACAGTTTTTTTGATAACATAGAGTAGCAAAGTTATTTCCAGTTACATCCCAACATTACTGTACGCAATATTTTATCATTGTCCCAGTTCTCAGTGGTGAAAAACTACTACAGTACATGAGGAAGGTATTATCACTAAAAGCTCTCAAAGAGTGGAAATTCCACCCAAGCAATAACTGTAAATTTGTTGCCAAGCATACCAGTCACAAGCAAAGTTTCAGCCAATGGACTTCCATGTTAAACCCAGAGGTCCATTGGATGGCACATTGCTCGAGTTTTTTTTTTTTTTGTTCAGATGCACAGAATCTGAAATTGATACCTTGGGTGATTATTCCACTACACAGGTGATTTAGTTACAATCCTCTCTCCACTTGCTGTACTATTCAATCTACCCTGCCGGCATAGTGTTTATATTTTTCATAAAAGCATAATAATAATATAATAATAATAACACTTTGGCCAGCCGCTGATTTGTCGCGGTTCTCGGACGAGAAGGCCGTGGTTACCCCTGTACTCCCAACTGCCTCCCTATTCCCACGCTTCTCCTCTCCTCCCAACACTCGGAGACGAACTGCTTGATGATATTCCTTGTCCCATTCTTCCCAACCTCTCCGATTAGCATATTAACCCTATCCTTTGAGTCTCCCCCTAACCACATGTCCTTCATTCTCCCATCCCACTTCCCCATTATACTCCCAGTGAATCTCATTCTTTTATAGGCTGATACTTTGGGCATTCTAGAAGAAAGTGTTTCAGGGTCTCCACCATGTCCAAGTTACACATCCGGCACTCCCTTTCGCCGTCTTTCCCAATTTTCCCCCTCAGCTCCAGGGATCGCGACCTCAGCTTGAACAACAGTGACCCCCCAAAGGTGCCATCAGGGTACTCTTCAAAACCTGGCTTCTCTTTATCACGCAGGCCACCCAAAGACCTCTTTGATTTGACACCCTCTCGCCAATCACGGTTACAATCCTCCATGACCCTTTCTCTGGCGATCTTTTTACCCTGGTTTGCCCCAACGTCCAGGTCCGAGATCTCCAATGAGTAGTTCTCTACTAGCTCCCTCACTTGGACCATCCACCCCGTTTTGATATTTGAGTTGAAAATTCTCAGGAACATTACTTTACACCATCGGCTGTCGGGGAGATTTACCAAATAATTAAGATAACCGAGCTTCAACAGGTCTATCCTGTCCTTGATCCGCATCCACTCAAGCTCACCCATGATTGCTTCTAGCGCTGCGACATTACTCGACCCAGTTATCCATCGGCCTGCATCGTTCTGCAGGATTTCCAAGCTCTTTACGGCCGTCTGGTTTAGGGGTACCACTTCCGTACCGTATGTTATACTTGGCAGCCCCACCATTTCCCAAACGGTTTTCCCCACGAAAACCTTATTGAAACTGTAACAGCAAAGTTTTAAAACATTTGGCCTAGCTTGTAGTTTCAGAAAACAATTTTTCATGACTGACCAAAGAGAAAAAGAGAATGCCTTTGCCGGCCATGTTTTCCACCGACATGAACAAATAGAGGAGAGGATTGTTTGTAGGGGACCTCCCATAGACCATCCCTGCAACTTTTTATTTCCAAAAGGGTTTTCTATAGTAACTATAAGCAGCAATTTGGCAACCCAATCACATTCAATGAGGATCTTTGGTTAAGGATGTCCCGGTCATCAGCCATGCGAAGTTTCAGAACATTTGGTTCTGTGGTTTCAGAGAAGATTTTTCAAAATCAGAATAAAAAAGCTTCTGGCAGCCATGTTTTTCTATGCACGGTAACAAAGATGAGATGCATTTGTAGAAGACCTCCTATAGACTATCCCTGTCCGGTTGGGTTCACGTCGGCTTAGTAGTTACAGAGAAGAAGATGAAATGTGATTTTCCATAGAGTTTCTACAGTAACTATAAGCCGCAATTACGGCCATGTTTACAACCCGATCAACATTAAATGAGGACCGTTGGCAGAGGGGGTCCCGGTCATCATTTATGTGAAGTATCAAAACATTTGGCCTAGCAGCTTCAGGGGGAGAAATTTTTGAATTTTTGAAAATCCACCAATCAGAATCAAAGAATGCCTCTGGCGTCCATGATTTTCAACCCACGGGAACAAAATGTGGAACGGTTATAGAGGACCTCCCATAGATCATTCCTGCCAACTTTCGTTCACGTCGACTCGGTAGTTCCAAAGAAGAATGTGAAAATGTGATTTCCCACAGGGTTTCTATAGTAACTATAAGCCGCAATTGAAGCCATGTTTGTAACCCGATCAGCATTAATTGAGGATCGCTGGTGGAGGGGGGGGGGGGGGGTCGCAGTCATCAACCATGCAAAGTTTTAAAAAAGCTGGCCCTGTGATTTCATCAGAGACGATTTTTTCAAAATCCACCAATCAGAATCAAAGAATGCCTCTGCCGGCCATGTTTTCAAACCCATAGGAACAAAATGAGGATCGTTTGTAGAGGACCTCCCATAGACTATCCCTGCTAAGTTTGGTTTCACCTCCCCTCAATAGTTCTACAGGAAAGGATGAAAATGTGATTTCCCATAGGGTTTCTATACTAACTGCAAGCCGCGATTGCGGCCATGTCAGTAACCCGATCAACATTAAATGAGGATCGTTGGTAGAGGGGGACCAGTCATCATTTATATGAAGTTTCAAAACATTTGGCCTGGCGGTTTCAGAGATGTTTGCAAATCCACCAACCGGAATCAAAGAATGGCTCTGGAAGCCATGTTTGTCATCCGACGGAAACAAAATGAGGATCGTTTATAGATGACCTCCCATAGACCATTCCTGCCAAGTTTGGTTCACACCGCGGCGCAGCGGTTACAAAGAAGAAGATGAAAATGTGAAAAGGTTGCGGACGACGAACGACAGACAACGACGGGCGCCAAGTGATGACAAAAGCTCACATGGCCTTTTAGGCCAGGTGAGCTAAAAATTACTCTAACCAACTGACCGTTCACGTGGACTGCTCAACTACATAAAAATTCTTGTGAAACTGCCTTTTTATCATTAACAGGTATTATTCATATATTGCGTGAAATTGAAACTGAAATATATATAGCCACTCAAGGCAAACGTCAAAAGATCTATCAAGACATAAGAAAGGCTGGTTAACTTGCAGAGTGCTGGGAACCAATATTTCGGCTTTACCCTGAACCGCAGGTACCGAATGTTAAAGGCTTCTTATTCTGTGGATGTCCTTCTTTTTTCATCGAAGTAAAATTACTTCATCTCCATCGATGTGCATTGCTGCAATCTATGGGAGACTGGCCATAAATTGTAACAAGACAAAAATGCGTGAACAAATCTTGAGGCTGAAAAAGTTAGCACTCTACCTGTTAAGTTACTTCGACTTAGCCATTCAAGATGCAACTTTTGGCTAACCGATAATCCGTTCGCGTAGGTTTGAATTTGCGTAACTTCCACGCGAACGAAACGGGCGTTCTCGTCAATTTTTGCTCACTGAAAAACTTTTCATGACCTAAAGCATCCACACAATGTCCTGCGGGAAAGCATGTGCACTGGTCATGATGACAGACGTAGGGCAAAATTATTTGCAGGAATGCTTCATTACAGGTGTGGAAATAACACTCTGTGGGTGTTTTACTGATCGTCCAAACTGCACATATTGTATGGGACCTCACGTGTGATGATATGCGAGCAAAGGAACTGGCGGTTGCAGGCCTGGCCTTCTGAAAAATCCAGGGGAGCCACTATGGCCCTCCTAAATCTGTTTCGGGTAAGCTATTCTCCACTAATATCAATTATACAAGGTTATTAATATGAAAATTGAGGAGAGCCATTACAGTTTAAGGAGATCAACTATGGCTCTCCTCAATTTGCCTTTAGGAGAGCCAAGGAGAGCCGGAGCAATAGCTCCCCTCAAACGGCCAGGCCTGCGGTTGTTAGTTTAACCAGCCAGACTTAAACCTGAGTAAAGGAAGCAGTTATGGGTTTTGTAGAATGGAAAATGGTTCATGTCATTCTCCTGTCACTTCTACGCATATCTCCCCCCTCTCTCTCTCTCTCTCTCTCTCTGAGGAGAATTTTTCCAAAGGTTTGCAGTGTTTCGGCAACATATAGTTTGGCCAGGTTTCCCTGATACTTGTAATATACCTTAGAGCTTACCTTCGAATCAAACAATGCAACACATAAATAGCTTAAAAAAACAGAGTTCGCCACGGAAAAGTAATCGCCGTCTGCAGTGTCGTATACAACACTGTCGACGGCGATTGCTTTTCTGTGGCGAATTCTGTTTGGTCTTGTACTTAAAGTTTGAGATCAATTGTATTCATGTTTGTGGCAGTTCTTAGTAAACGGCATGCGTAATTTAGCTTACACTCAAATAGGCCTTTGTCTCAACACTTTGAAACTAAGAAGTTAGTCAAGTAAACTTACGACAAAGAGTGGTGGGAACCAGTGATGATGGTGAAGACCTATAACAAGGGGTTGTAAACTAGCATTTTAAGACGAGGACCGAAAACCAAAAACAGACGCCAAGAAGAAGGAAGTGCCGGTGTTTTTTCGCCCACCATGCAGGCCACATCCATATTTGCCGCTGTGCCCAAATCAGACTGATCTAAAGGTTTGGCTGAGGCTTCAGAATCTGTCCATTGATACGCATAAAGTGAATATGTATGGATCTATCCTATTAAGAGAATAACCTCTGTTGCCATTGAAAAATTGCAATTTAATAGGAGTATTCAATCACCACAGGAGTTTGGTAATTTTTCTGTATGAATGTGGTAAATTGTTTATTCAGTTTTTTAAATCTCGTTCGACTAAGCCACGGGAGTTTAGAGCTGAAACGGTTGGCTCATTTTCACAAGCGACTTACCGAGAGCTATAACCGGATAATATCTGGTTAACAGTAGCCATTATTTCATTAAATCTGAGATCAAAACTATAGGAGTTGGAAAGCAGTATTCTCAGAAACTATTCCGCAGTGTGCATACAAACGAACGTTGTCGAGTACTCGACAACGTTCGTTTGTATACATTCTACGGAATTGACTCTGTGGTTACTCAGTACTCACGGAAATTGCCGATCATTAACGAAGTCTTGAAGCCAAAGTGGATTATTTCTCAATATATACAACACGGATTCGAGGTGCATCTATCCCAGAGGAGAAGCGGCAGATTTACTACGTTTTAACCGTGGAATGGCGATCTCTATCGATATTTCGGATAACCGGTTGACGTTTTTCCAAATCGGTTAGGTGGGTAACCATTTCAGTACTAATATTCTGTAAAGCCACCAATGTGGCACTTTTATTGGAGCTATTGATAATTCCTTTTAATTTACTGAAATTATGAATTGACAAGGTGGGTGTGTTGCGATTATTATGCCCCAGACCTGGAAGTTGGAAAGTTAAAGACGCATCTGGGGCCGTGGAGACCTCTGTCCTCTAACCCATACCAATATTCTCCCTTGTACCTCAACCACGGCTACTCCAATTTGAAGGATATTTGGCGTTGTGATCGAGCATCATGGGGAAACAATGTCTGTGTAGCTGTTGTAGCATGTGTTTCTTCCCCACATTTTTTCCAGAGTTATGATACTTTTTCACACTTTTGAGTTAGACAATTTTGTTTATAACCAGTTGATTTGTTATAATTTGTTGTAAAGTGCCTGGCCTTGCTGACACCCGCAAATTTATTGGTATAAAATATTTTTGGTGAATATTTTGTTCCTGTTCCGTCTCAAGCTGAAGTAACAAGCTAATGAATATTCTGTATAAAGCCACCAATCTGCTGTTTGACACTTTTATCGGAGCTGTTATTATGGCAGGATTTTTCTATTCACCCATTCAGGGATTAAAATTCATGCGCGAATCCGAATCGATTCGCGCAAATGATTCTCGCAAAGGAAACAATGAGAATCAACTTAGATTCGTGCAAAATGTTCATTTGATTCTTGTCGTAGATTCTAATAGTGGCTTTAACAAGCCAAGAGAATGCTCTGTCTTTGTCCCCTCATAATAAGGTAAAAAAAACTACACTTAGCAGTGGTGTATAGTGAAGTCTTGGCTGCCTATATAGGCAGCCAAGACTTCACTAGACACCACTGCCACGATACTGTAATTTCCATCAGCCAGACCACCAAAAGCCTGTATGTTGGAACATGTGTTCTACGTGTACGTGTATGAGAAACTCGACAAAATGGAAACTGGGCCCATAAATGGAAAACTCTCTGAAAAAAAAACTGTGACGTTAGCCTTTTACTTTGGCATATGTAAATGTTGCACTCGTATAACAGTACTCTCAAATTCAAAATATTTAAGAACTGAAAATTGATTCTCGCAACAGGAGCTCGCGAGAATCGAAACCGATTCTCGTGAATCGAGGCAAATTTTAAGGCCTGCCATTACTCGATAAATTAAGTGTTAAAGTTAGAAGTAAGAAGGATGAAAGGTTCAGACCTTAAAGTCTAAAAAGAATGTTTTTCAATGTAACATGATTTTTGGAGATATACTTATTTGGAGGGTTACCTGTCTGATAGTGTTTGGAATATGTGTGTCGCCAGAATCTTCAAAAAGAAAAAAAGTTAAACTTTGAGAAAAAAGGCATATCCCTTGAGTGCCGGAGGTAGAGTCATACAAGGAAGCGAGCACCCCCCCCCCCCCTCCCTCCCACGCCGGGGACATTTTTTGTCAAATGGAGCTCACTTGTCACCTTTTAGGAATTGCTTTGTGTACTGCGTTCTTGAAAAAAATATGTGAGACCCTCTGAATGTGCCCTTCTGATCTCAATATGTCAATAAGCCTCCTTTCGAAAAGTACATGCCATAATGGTTATGTAAGGTTGATTTGATGTGTTTTGTATAACAATGTACTTTTAAGTACATTAGATGGTTTATTGCAGTGACAGGTTACATTACCCTTATTTCTTCTCCAACAGATATCATGAGTGTATTGATGTCCAAGAGTTAAACAAAGCTTTTATACTTATTGATAAACCAGACAAGTTTAACAATTTAATCATTATCAAATTGATGCATGGGATAAAAGGGGTCACAGTGCAAGGGGTTTGTAAATATATTTATTCAACTACAATGTATGACTTTGCAGTGCATTCTACATAGGAGAATATCATAGTTTCTTTCCAAACCACCACAGTGACACATACATCTTTATATTGGGAGACACTCTTTTGTCCTTCCATACTTCTTCAAGTGGCCTCCTTCAAGTTGACCTTCGCTGAACTCCCCAAATCAAAACATAAACAAAAGAAAATGTCTGCCTTCAATCAGTGAGCACTCCACTTATAACATTTGGTCTCAATCTTTATTACTTTCATGAATTAGGAAAAGATTTCTTCGAGTATGTACTTCAATGCTTATAGAATACAGCTGTTATTTTATTTTGAGGTATTTTATTGTAAAAATTTTGTTCTCTTACTTATGCCGTAGCAGACTTTCAGGTGGTGCTATTTACACATGGCAGCAGTTCCATGGGAAATTCCAGTTTCCACATATTCTATATTTCATTCCACGCATTTTGGTATATAATTTATTGGGGTCATTCATTTTGGTCTTTTTTAGACTTGGAAGAAAATTGCATGAAATTTGACCAAAGTTAGGTTGGACGTCCCCTTAAGGGCCTATATAAGTAATGGAATTTTGTTTATTTTGAAATTCTCACCTCTCATATTCCTTAAATTCAGATGAAATATACACAAATTATACATCAAAATGAAGGTTGGGATGTATAGAACACGAAACACATATGTAATCAACTCATAGAGTCGACTGTAGGCACCTCTGGTTCCTGGAAGTCTGCTATCGTATTCGCACCAGAACTGATAATAAAATAATATTTGATCAGAACAACTTGTGGCCAAATGTGCGTCATATATCCAAGAACAAAGCTAGGCATTCAAAACACTTTCGAATACAGCGATGGGTCTGCATTTTGGAAAAGGACAACACTGTCTGCATTTTTTATTGAAGATTGTTTCCATGCTCGACAGACATGCGCAAATCACTCGTTACCACGAATTTCCATCAAAAAACAAAATCGTAATTCTAAGAAATTTCAACAGGTATCATGATACCTTGTATTGAATATGGCAAATGTGCAATCTCAAT
Organism: Pictodentalium vernedei; assembly: GCA_031216915.1. Classification (NCBI taxonomy): domain Eukaryota; kingdom Metazoa; phylum Mollusca; class Scaphopoda; order Dentaliida; family Dentaliidae; genus Pictodentalium; species Pictodentalium vernedei. Next base: position 106,166,360 of record CM062296.1, on the reverse strand, counting down.
CTAATAACAGTATACTGTATGAAGGCGATCTTTTTCATTATTTGATTTTAGACGGCGTTGTTTGTACATGCTTTTTCTTTCCGATGACGTCGACCGGAAATCGAAAGTATACTCATACGTAAACAAAAGCAAAGGCTTTGGAATCCCCCCCCCCCCCCCCCCCCCCCATGCAGCTCTGTCGCCGTGTTTTGAAGAATTTTTATCCCTTAGCTTTGTTCTTGGATATGTAAAGCACATTTGGCCACAAGTTGTTTTTGTGAAATATTATTAAATTGTCAGTTCTGGTGCGAATACGGCAGCAGACTTACAGGAACCTGTGGTGCCTACAGTCGACTCTATGAGTTGATTACACATGTGTTTCGTGTTCTATACATCCTAGCCTTCATTTTGATGTACATTTTGAGTATATTTAATTTGAATTGAAGGAATATCAGAGGTGAGAATTTTCAAAATAAACAAAATTTCATTACTTATATAGGCCCTTAATAAATTTAAAGTCAACGAAACTCAACTTGCGAAATTTGCCGCTAACACAAAGCCAATGTTGTCCTACTTTGCACGTTGAGAAACCTGTGTGACAAGGCCGGAAATTACTAAAAATATGTACTGACCTGATAAACTTTGAGGATAATTAAATTTCTCGAAACACACACTTGTTTTTAACTTGTAAATGATAGAATGGAATCTCCGAGAAAATCCACACCTCAATGCTGATTCCTTAATAAAACCAACTGCAATTTGCTGATATATTTTTCCATGCGTGAATAATCACAAACTCCTTTTGAATGGTGTCTGTGAGGCGCTGAAACACACGTTCACAATTCGAAATGAGAGAGCCCCGTTACCAGTTACCTATTCCTTATTCAACATTCGAAGAAAAGAATATAGACCAAAGTCGCTTGAATGAATGACACTGCAGGGTGGTTGTTTAGGATTGGTTAAGATCAACCCGTAGAGGACGGATCACCTCAATCCCAACCCTCAAATGTCGACCCCAAAAAGGCGACGCGGACAAAAAGTCTTTCAGGGATCGATTTTGGTTGGTAACAGAAACGGCAGTGCAGATCTGTAGTTGATGATTGATCAAGATTTTACCAATACGGGCAGGCGGTGTACCTACCGAAAAAGCATACCTACTGTCAGAGCATATTGGTCTGCATATATATCACCTTCCACACAGGAAGATAAATGAATATATTCTAAATACAATTCGTCGCATGAGTGCTAGAATGTTCTATGTCCCCTATGGGACATAGAACATTCTAGCACTCAGCCGACGAATTGTTGAATTTACAAGGACACCCTCGCTTCATTTTGCATGGGCAGCAGGGCATATGAACTGGGGTGGAATCTGTACAAGACCAAGATATATCAGGTACCCAGCGTGCCCCAGCTGTTCAGTTACGCAGGGCAACATTCTAGAAAATATTTCCTTGGCAGGGCAGCAGTTCGTCCTCTCAGTTCCAATGTGTTCTATGTGCCAGTAGGCACATAGAACACATTGGAACTCAGGGGACGAGTTGCGTGAACCGCAGGCTGTTGTAACTGGGTACATTGGCGTAGATAGCTTTACGCTGGCGGAGGGGCAAGCCCAAAAATTTCCGACAGACCGAAAATTGTCCGACAGTGTAACAACAACAAAAATCCAAACAAACAGAAATAATCTGTTGTTTACTGCAAATGTACTGAAAATTGGTCTTTTTTACCCCAAATTTACCCAAAATGGCATGTTTTTATCCCCAAAGCCAGCATTTTAATGTTATTGGGCATAAATTCGCCTAAAAATGGTCCCAAAAAATTTCCGACAAAACTTCTGGTGGGGGGGGGGGCCTCCGCCCCCGCCCCCTTTATCTACGCCACTGACTGGGTAAGCTGCCCTACTCGCTGCACTGCGAACAGATTATCTGTATATTTGGGGAGGGGGGGGGTGTAACACCCCACGCTCCCCTAGGAATTACGTCCCTGCATTCGGGGTTCACCCACTCAATTCCTAACCTTTGGATTTTAACCCCAAAAAAGGGAGTTGGGAAAATGTTACTTATGTCAATTTGGGCGAAATGAACGGCATTGTGGGGTGGCCGTTGACGGCTGATTAAGATTTGACGCATAAGCAGTGAGAACTCCCAGCCCTCGAATTTTGATCCCAAAAGGGGGAGTTGGGAAACATGTTATTTATGGACCTAGTGTGGTCAAATATTAAACAGCATTGTAGTGTAGTCGTTGGAGATTGATTAAGATTTGACCCACAATGGATGAGAACCCTCTCAACATTCCTGTTGGTACCTCATCACCCGTTACTTATTCATTATTCAACATTCGAAAAAAAGATTATGGACTGAATTCCTTGAAATAAACGACAGTGTTGGCTGGTCGTCGACGATTGATTATGATCTGTTCCACAGGGGACGGATCCCCACAACCCTAGCCCTCAAAATTCGATCCTTAAAGGGTCAGGTGGGAAAAGTCATTTATGGACCGATTTTAGTCAAATAAACGTCATTGTATGGCGGCTGTTGACAGTTGATTGAGATTTGATCCTTACATGGCGGAATCCCTCTCCTCCAGCTTTCGAATTTCGAACCCAAAAAGGTGAGTTGGGAAAAATGTCATTTATAGGCCGATTTAGGCCAAACAAATTACATTGTAGGATGGCATTTGACGATTGATTAAGATTTGACCTATATGGGATTAAGGGTGAGAATCCGCTCCTATCCCAGCCATCGATTGTCGCCCCTAAAAAGAGTGAATTGGAAAAATGTCATTTCTGGGCCGATTTAGGTGAAATAAACAACACTGCAGGGTGGCTGTTGACGATTGATTAAGATCTAATCCAACAGAGGCTGACCTCCTCAACCCCTAATCGTCGCATTTCTCTTCCACAAAAAGCGCGAGTTGGAAATGATGAATCCACTTTACCCTTTATGGGACAAATCTTAATGGCCATGCGCCATCTTGCAATGCTGTTTGTTTGACAGAAATCGACCCATAAATAACACTTTTTAACTTATACCTTGGAGGGCTGGGGTCGAGAGGGTCTACCCGTTAGGGTCACATCGTAATCGATCGTCAACGGCCACTTTACCATACGGTTTATTTGACCGAATTCAGCGGATAAATGATTTCTTTTTTTTAAAAGCTCCCTCTTTTGTGGTCGAAATTAGAGGGCCGGATGAAATATTCCCCAAACCCAGCTGATTTGTGTTGATTTTTAGCCCAACTGATTTTGAGTGAGCCCCGAATCACCCAGTCGACATGGAACCACGAATTGTGATTGGCACGTGGGAAGAAAACAATTCCCTTTTCCGCCTCCATCTTCATAGCTCATCATTCTACATGTCCGACTTCTCCGAGAGAGTCTGGGAGAAGGGGGAGGGGGCAAGGTGGTTATCCTTTCCGCCTTTTTTTCAACTTTTTCCTGTTTCTTTTTAAAGCCCTTTCAATCGTAGGGAGGCCGGAAACTTCGCGTATATGTTCTTTCTCTTCTTTTTTCAATGTTCCAGACTCTTTCGGGTCGGAACAAACCTTTTGGGGAAGAATTCTACCCATGAAATGTGCTATTACCCCCCCCCCCCCCCCTTTGGGGATAGTTGTGTGTTCTAGGACAGTGCGCATAAGAAAAATAGTCTCGCCCTGATGTTGTATGGCGGGGGGGGGGGGGAGGGGCACCTTGGGAGGCAACCTGAATAGAGGGTCAGAAGTTCCATTTTGAAACGTGTAGTACCGAGGCCTAACGAATTCGTGAAACCTCGTCAAGTTGTTGGCGTCCATAGAAGCGAAGATGCTCACAAAAACACCGCATTGGCTACTATTTATGCCGAGAAAATCATACATGAAAAGAAGCCAATGGGAGAATGGGATAATTTTTTGTGCGACTCTCGACGTATCTATGGGCGCCAAAAAGTTTTCAAGTGACGGATAAAAGGTGTATAAACGTCAATGTGAACTCCAGAAATGAATAAATGTCAACCCAAGATTGAAATTTGATAAAGGTGTACGGTTAATATTTGAATCTTTGCCCCCCCCCCCCCCCCCCCCCACCTCCCCCATAGACAATGGGACCTCAAATTTTCATAATAAACTGGAGAATTGTCGTTCGTAACCCACTTTCCACTGAACAGCACCTTGTCCGACTAAATGTTTTTCGGCTTTTTTCTGTGACATCTTCCAGTTATCATGAACAGCTCAAGAACACCCATCGGTCGTGTAATACTCCCCTGTAAAGCTTCTACACTCCCCTTTCCGCTGACACTAGGTACTGCTGGATACGTTCGATGAATCAAACTTGAGAGGGATACAATGCCGACGAGTTCTATTGTTTGCGAAAAGCGAGTTGTGAACCTTTGCTAATATTTATATGCCATCGTCAACATCGATTCAAAAATGCTATCAGATATAAGATATAATTTTTCTTTGGATTTCACAGCTTGTGCCGAGTACCTGTGCATAAAGGGGCACAAATGCCACCATGTCCTCTTGAAGGGCAAGTGGTGGGCCACATAACAAAGCGAGCGAACATACATCCACAGTACAGCACTGATTGTTTATAGTTGCGGATAGCTCAATGGCAGATCAATTAAATAATGGTAGACCAGTTAATTAACCCTTTAACCCCAGAGACCGCTTTATACGCCCAGGGACATGGTATTTTATACTTCCCTTAAGTAGGATGCTTGCTAAGTTAAGGGTGGGGTAGACCAATCAATATTTTCAACGAGCAGCCCTGAGGCTGCACGTTGAAAATATTGATTGGTTTACCCCCTAGTACTAAATATGGACTCTTTCATTTCAATTTCTTTTATTGAACTGACATGGGAGATACCACCAGTGTTCAAAGGGTTAATGCGTTCGCATGCCCAGGAGTCTAAGGTGCGAATAGGTGTGTTACAATTTCAAATTGAATGGGTTCATTGGATGAAAGGCGTGTCGAGCAATTAAGGGTTTTAACCTCTATAAGTGTACAGATTTAGGGGACGTGACAACGGTTACTTATTCCCGGTTCCTTATTTGACATACGCTATCAAGCGATTTTCGCCAAATAAATTGCATTGTGGGATAGCACAAATAGATTTATGAAGATTGTCACCAAAAATGGGCACCTGACCCTCCCAAAATTGGGCGTCTTGGGTGCCCAAACGTGCCGTGTTACTCAAAATTGCATTTATTAACCGATATTCGCCAAATGAACTGCATTGTGGGGGTGCCACAAATACGATTCATGAAGATTGCCACCAAATTTAGGCACCTGACCTCCACAAATTGGGAACCCTGGGTTCCCCCCAAATACCGAGTTCCTCAAAATCGCACATATAAACCGATTTTCGCTAAATAAACTGTATTGTGGGGTGGCGCAAATAGATGCATGAAGATTGCCACCAAAATTGAGCAACTGACCCTCCCAAAATTGGGCACCCTGGGTGCCCAAATGTTCCGACTTGTTCACAATCGCATTTATCAACCGATATTCGCCAAATAAACTGCATTGTGGGTGGCACAAATAGATACATGAAGATTGCCACCAAAAGGGGGCACCGGACATTCAGAAAAATGGGCACTAGGTGGACCCAAAAGTGCTGAGTTGAACAAAATAGCATTTGTTAGCCGACGTTGGCCATTTCAACACTCTTTGTGAAGTAGTGACTATTTCAGTGTCGTTTGTAGACATTTTATCCCAGGACGCATTGCGCTTTCGCTTTTTTTTGGTCCATGTCAGCCTGAGTGCCCAAGCCAGAGAAGACCGAGACTGGAATAAGGAGCATGAGAAAGTTTCTAGCTTGTCCAGAGGTGCTCATATCATTAAAAGTGGAAGAAGCAGGGGATCGCTGGGGAGGGGTGTGGGGGGGGGGGAGAGAAATATACGGGAGATTAAAAAAATTAACACTGGAATCTGATGTTCTTTCTTTAAACTATTTTTCTGAATGAACTGAAAAAATACCCTGTATTACAAGAATCGATCCATCAACTAGCATTGAATGAAAGGCATGACGATGTTGATCGCGAGGGAAAGGAGAACACTCTGTAGCTGGTAAAGCGACGTTTATTGTAACCTGGGATGGAGAGAGATGATTTGAATACTGTGGAAAGTGAACAATCCAACTCGACCTGCTATTGAAAAAGATCCAATTGAAACTAGTAGAGCAATGGAGTGTGTGTGGATTTCCTTTACCTGGAGCAGTCCACTGGTGGTTATGCATTCTGGCGATCACATATCATTTTAGATGATACGCATAGTAGATTCCATGTCGCCAGATAGTTTTCATTGCAGCCAAGGCTCTATATGAGAATTGTATTGCATTTTACAGTTTTTTCTAGGTAGCTTCATAGCGACTGGTGTGGAGCTGAAACGGTTAACCGATTAATCGATTAATCAACGATTAATATCATGATCGATCCAAAAAGTAATTAATCAATTAAACGTTACTTTTGAACTACTGCATTATATGGGTTAACAAAGGAACAAACTTGCTCCAAAACAGGTAAACATTGTCACATTGTCTCACATCAATTACATGAGACAGAGTAAAGCATACAAGTTACTTGCTGACATACTTGTTCACTTGCATGATCATCATACTGTATCAGTTGCTGGAAATGGCCATTCTTAACCATTTATCCATTGCGGGTAGCAGACGATACTTGCAAAATAAATTCATGAATTACTAAAAAAATATTCAATTTTTGTCTCAAAAACATAGCTTATGACCCCTCATTGGAACGAAATTTGAATGGCGATTTTGTATATAGACCTAGTCGGTTTTGTTTGTTACGTTGGGTAAAGGGTTCATACTGTAAGTCATCAACGGTATGACAATTATTCAGATATCTATTTGAACAAGTGATTAATCGGTTAACCAAGGTTAATCCACGTGATTAATCGATCAAGAAAATTCCTTAGCCGTTTCAGCTCTGGACTGGTGTTGGAATTTTGAAAAACGTTTTCTGAAAGGAACTCTCTAAGATTACTCAGGGTCAGAAACCGCGTATGACACCCTATCAACCAATAGGAAATGGTTCAGCAAGCAGAAAGATTTAACTAAGGTTTCATAAAGATGGTGGCAACCACAGAAGACCACAATAAGTCGGACTGGAAGTTACATGCTGCACCGTAATTCTACTTGAAATGATGCAACATGATTCACACGAAAATATATCTAGGTATTTGGTACCCACGGCATTCTGTATGTGCTTTTCTTCGATAATTTCCCGGAAGTGACCAAACAAAGGTAACTATGCCAAGAAATTACAAAACCATTTGGATTTTGTTTATAATAGAAGGGTGGGTTAACAGAAAAATACTTTACTTAGAAACACCAAATTTGGAATGCAGAAACGTTTCATGGTTTCATTTAATATCAGCCTACGGTCCATGTTTGGCCTTCCTTCTTTGTTCCTTACGGTCCTCCAAGATAAGGAGTGATATACGCATCCTCCTGTCAGTACATTCAAACCGACTAAAATACAGTACGTTAAGGAGGGGGTCTACTGGACTTTTCAGACTGTACATTTTCCTGTGGCGATGTGTTCAGTACATGTGGCCACGCTGAAAAGGTCTTGCGTTGGTAAAATGTGTGTCTTTGGGTTGGGGAAATGGTACTAGAATTGTTGTGTGTGAAATAGAAAGAGTTGCCTAACGTTAATATATATGCGCTTGTAGAGAGTTTTTACGGGAATACTTTCAATTCAAACTGGAACGCGGAGCCGCATGACAAGTGCATTGGACATCTGTAGAAAATCGCTGCGCTTCATCCCGATTGGGGCCCATTCATTTGACCTCGAGACCTATGTCTTTTTATTTGAATGCACGTTATTCATTTACTTCTGCAGGGTTCGCACTGGTCCTTGAAGGTGCTTGAAAGTGCTCCAATTAAAAAATCGAAACTCCAGGGCCTTGACAGTGCTTAAAAATCTCCAGCATTAAAGTCCTGGAAAGTGCTTGAAAAATATGTAATTTCAATAATCTAGCGTGTTATGAAAAAAAAATTCTATAATAACTTGCATTATTGCATAGATTGACAGTGCATAAAGTCGGTGTTTTTTTATATAAAAAAACAGCGTGCCTCCTTAACCCTCTACCTAACGCGAAAAGAAGACGACACTTGCAAACAAACTTCATGAAAACTATTTTTTTTTCATTTTTTGTCTCAAAAACATAGGTTATGACCCCTCTTTGGAACGATTTCGTTCCAAAGAGGGGTCATAACCTATTTTTTGGAGACAAAATTTTTTTTTTAAAAAATGAGAATTAATTGGCGAGTTTTGTGAATAGCACTGACCGGTTTTGGTCGTTATGTTGGGTAAAGGGTTAATCATGCATCAGGTATTATTATGTTATAAACAGGTACGCAAGTATGAAATAGGGTCGGCATTATTTTATCAGATGGTCCTGGAAAGGTCCTGGAACATGCTTGGAAATTGGAAAAAGCTTGAAAGTCCTGGAATTTTTATTTCTGAAGGGTGTATGAACCCTGCTTCTGTTAGTCTATTGACAGGGTTTCCGTGACTGTAGAAAACGTTTAGAATCTTGACGGGTACTTTTTGTATATACAAAAAAAAAAAACAAAAAAAAGAAATTGTTACTCGTAATAAATAATAAAAGTAATATCTTATTCAGCTTTGAGTACAAAGGGAATAATTCCAGGGGTGATAAATAATCTTTTAATTATTTTGTTTTGTCCTTGGGGTTTAACGACACGTAAGAAACAGCCAGAGTAACCTCGTGTCAGACAGTTTAACGGATGGAGGATGCCGGAGTACCCGGCGAAAACTACCGAACAACGGGGAGCAACAGTTACTGTCAGACCCCCCAGCGTACTAACTCCGAGCAAGTTAGCTAAGTTGAAGACAAGTGCACCATCGACATGCCGTACGCCCTAGTACACAGCGCCACCGTGTACCCACGTGGGCAATCAGGATGAAGTGCCTTGCCCAAGGACACTGAGCAGTTACCCCTGGCAGGGAATCTTTTAATAATGAAATCACTTCTAACAAATGGGACTTACAACAAAGGTGTTTTTGTTTTTCGATGCGCCAGTGCAGCAACAATTATAGATGGGCTATGTGCAGTAAACAGTAAGCAAGGTCACTTGGGACGTAATGTTAGACAACTGACGTGACCTCAAACGCGCGTGTGTGTGTGGAGGAGGGGGAGTGGAGGGGGGGGGGGGCTATTTGTCACACCTCGTAAACAATAGACAAGGCCGAGACACAATATGTAGGCGGATGACGTGGCCTGAAACGCGGCGTGAAGACACAACGTGTCATGCCTCGTAAACAATAGACAGACAATAGGACATATACAGTCGGAAAACAAAGGCCCTAAACATTGGGTAGGCCGACGATGTGGTCTGAAACGAGTGGGGATGCCATGTGGCATTGCTACAAGCAATGGTGTCAAATCCCTAACAAATTCTAAACAAAAGAGATACAATATGAAAAGAATAGGTATTGTTAAATAACAATAGAGAATGGCCGCCATGGCACTTCCTGTTTCGGTTAAAACCGCTGTCTCTTTTGTGTACAGTACTTTCTCTTACGAAGTATGGATAGGATATTTTCATAAAAAGAAAGTTTTTACATTTCGCGGATGTAGGTATAAATTTAAATTATTTTGTTCGTACAATATTTTCACGGATATTGAATGTATTAGAAGGGTTTGTAATTTGTCAGCCGTATTTGTCTGTTGTTTGTACGTTGGGGTGATTCCAAGATTGTACACCCGTGGGTAGTTTTGTATCGGAGATAGGATTTTGTCGGTCGAGTTGCTATTATTGTTTCTGTTAGAGTGGCATAATCCTGTTAATCCTAATAAGCTGTTGAGGATGTTTTTCATGTGTATGGTACAAATGAATCATGTTTGTAAACGGAACCCCATGCAGATGAGTTGGTGTTCGTTGGGCTGAGGGGAAGACCCAAGGTGTAGATCCAAATGGAATCATTCTAAGGCTCATGTGAAGATTCGAGGATAAGATTGGTAACTTGTGCTCCGGGTATGAATTGTCCAGAGGGAACTACAGTTAAAACTAGAAGTCCTGTCACGAACTATGCGCTTATCTAGGTTTAACTGCGGGTAGGAATTGCGCGCAATTGTCATATCGAATGGCACCCAAAGCATGGCAGGTTCTCCTTGTTACCCATAGCAAACACAAGCAATGTTCCTGCCAATGGACCTCCGGGTTACCCGGAGGTCCATTGGCTGAAACTTTGCTTGTGCACAGGCCGTATGTGCAGAATTTGATAGCCTTACCATCGTCATAACGCGTAGATTAACGCGCAAATTGACGTGCTATTTGTGCGCATTTCAGGACAGGACTTCTAGTTTTAACTGTAGATGCTGGTCATTAGGACTGACTTAGAAGAACCCATTCGACTCCGACGATGTCTTGATGGACTCGTTGTTGTTAAGTCATGCCTAGGGTAGCTTCACCTGTATTGACAGCCGACTCCGTGTCTTCCAAGTGTTCTATATGCCAGGATTCAGCAGGGAAAGGCATTTGTGAGTCCGAGCAGCGGCGAGTAACTGTCAACTCTCCAACGTACTAATCCCACAGGAGCAGGGTTAGCATTGGTTGTAGGCATGTGTGCTATCAACGCGCGATACGCCTCAGCACATGGCGCACCCGTGCTCCCAAGCCGTTATTGGGATTAAGTACCTTGACCAAGAACACAACGCAAGTTACACCGGCCAGGCATCAAACGCACAACCTCCCAACAACAAAAGTGGTTGCAACAACCGGGTGTTTGAACACAGCAGCAATCTGTCCGTCAATATCCGTTGCTTTTCTGAGTGAGTACCCTAGTTCCTGTGCGTTTTCAAACTTGGATTCCACCCACAAGCAGTGGCGTGATGCCAACGGTGCACACCCCCCCCCCCCCCCCCCAAATATTTTCGGTGAAGGCCTGGGAAGTGCCATTTCCGGCAATCTGGGAGGCATTTTTTGCCAAAATTTTGGGGCATGCTACGCGCCAACCGATGGTGGCGCACCGTTTAGATGGTGTTAATGACTCCCCCCCCCCCCCCCCCCCCCGCATATTTTTCCCTAGCATAACGCCCCTGACCACAAGCTTCATTAATTATATCACGTTGCTATGACAATCCGTTCGTGTTTGAGCGACCAAATGTAAAATTTTGATTTCATGGCTACACATCGCATCGCATCGGTCGTGGTGTGAACAATACACACGGAAAGCCAAGCATGAATCTTTTCGCCAAAATCGCCTTGACCGCTTCGCTTCGCTGGTCGCTTGCAGTTTCCACGTACCCTCATGTTTTTAATACAACTTACACCGATACAGTGTACTCTCTATATCGGGGTAAGTGAGATCGCTCCATTTTACCAACATTTTTAAATCACAAGTGTGAGAGAGTCTCTCAAGTGGAACTCCAATTTTTGTAGGAAGGCGAGTTCTCACCCACCTCCCCTGAATATATGTCGGGCAAAGTAACGGATGTAAGAGAAAAACAAATTGGTCGCTTGCGTTTCATGGGCCAAAAAATGGGCAAACAAACTGTTCGTTCGCCCAGTTTATTCAGCCCCTCCATGAAATTAATTCAGTTAGCTGATCACCGAAGTTGAGCAACGTCGAGACCGGTTAGTCCTCGGATGGGTGACCGTCTGAGCGATCGATTCGGACTCCCGCGTTGTGTCCTTGGGCAAGGCACTTAAGTTGACTTAACCCCGATTGTCCACACGGGGGCACGATGACGCTGTGTACTAAGGCGTACTGCACGTCGATGGTGCGCATGTCTTCAACCAATCTAACCCTGCCGGTTCTGGTGTGCGGAGTTACAATGTTGCTGAGCTGTCTGCTGCTCGTCGTTGCTGGGTGGTTCTCTCCGGGTACTCCGACTTCGTCCACCCGTAAGACTGTCACGGTCATGATTAGCCACTGTGCATAAGTATGTGACCTTAAACACCAATAATAAATAATAGCTGGCTGCTGTTATTTTTTTTTTTACTTTCCAAAGTGTGATTTACCGGGATTTCCCGGTTTGATTATAAACGATAACTTAACAAGTGAATTATGTAATCAACAATTGTGTCATGTATCCGTGCGGGCAAACGAAGACGCTTTTCCGTAGGTGTAATGGGGACTTCATTGTTTTTGGGGTTTTTTTTAACCCTTTACCTAACATGAAAAGCAGACGACACTTGCAAAAAAGATTCTTGAATAACTATTATTTTCATTTTTGTCTAAAAAAAAATAGAGTATGACCCTCATTGGAACGAGCTCGACGAGCTCGTTCCAATGAGGGGTCATAACCTACGTTTTAGAGACAAAAAATGAAAAAATAATGAAAATTAATTGTCGATTTTTTGGAGAATAGCGCTGGCCGGTTTTGGCGTTACCTTGGGTAAAGGGTTAAATAATATAATTATCGTTAATAATGAAAAGTAATAAACAGAGTAATCGCTTGACTGGACTGGTTGCGTGAAATAATTCATTCGAGGCGAGGGACTATATTGTAAAACACTCGTGCGCATTCGCGCACTCGTGTTTGTACAACGTCCCTCACCTCTCATGAATTATATCATGTAACCAGAGTAGTATGTAATGTGGTTTTGAGGGAACATTGGCCGGATCTCATGTGACGTCATAGTCACGTGACCTAGTGGCGCCATGTTGTGTTGCCATGGTAACCCGCGTGAGCGGCCATGTTGTGACGTCATCTCCATAGTGATACGTGGTGTTAGTGTGCATGCGCAGCGCGTGTTGTTAAGGTGATACGTGTTTCCGTCGTCCATTTTGTATACTGTAGGCCGCCATCTTGGTTTCTATGGTAGCACGTGATTGCTATGTTACCCAATTTTTCTACAATAAGACGGGGTATGTTCGGAGGGTATGTTCGATTGAATAGGAGTATTTTCCCGATTCGTAGAATTACCACAAACAACCCGACAAGTTTTACTATTTCGAATTCTTTCAGAATTCTCTGCTTCTATCTATATACGTAATAGTTATCGTTTATCTGGCCATGTTCCTTTATTCTAGAGTATACTCCAGTAGCGTAGAAGAGCCTATTAGTTGGAACAGTTTTGCTTATTATTACTATATTTAGCAATTTCTGGTCTATTCTTGTTAGTCCTGATCCTATTACAAGTACTCTTGTTGTTTCATATATCTAGATCATTTATAACCAATCAGATTGCTTAATTTCTCATAATCTGTATGCAGAGTTATCTCCCTTCTGCATAATAAAAGCCTATACCCAATGGCAATATCCCCAGGCACCCCAATTTTAGCACCCCTTTTTTGAAAACAACTGTGGCTATGGAATCCCTTTTTGTCATATGTGCTTATGTGAAAAAGCACAATGTGACACAATGTGCCCCAGCACAAAGGCACATGCTTTATGTGCCGACATGTGCTTATGTGAAAAGGAACAATGTGACACACCAATGAAACCACCGAGCAACAGCAAGCAACTGCCAGACCCCCCCCCCCCCCCCCCGACGCACTAACTCCTCACAAGCAGAGTTAGCACTGGTTGAAGACAAGACTACCATCGACGTGCAGTACGCCTTGTTACACAGCGCTACCGTACCCTAATTGGGGCAATCGGCATCAAATGTTTTGACCAAGGACACAACGCAGTTACCCCTGGTGGGGATCGAACCGTCGTGAACCTTTCGGTTCGAAGTTCAGTGCCGTGATCGCTGAGCTACCGCGCGCCCTGAATCTCGAATCGAATCACACCTTACTACAGCTGTTAATATTGCTGATCTCATTGATGGCTTGTAATTATACGTCTCGTCGTCTGTTTGGGTAACTCAATCCAAAAAGCGGAATACTCCAGGCCGGAATTAACCATTTGAACCATGGTGGTATCTTCCAAGTTTATTTAATGAAAGGAATTAGAAAAGTTCATGGGGTTGTACGTTGAAAATATTGACTTGTCTACCAACACAATCAGTTTACAGTTTTCCCACTTAATAAAATTATGACGTATCATAGGGAGCGCGGTGGCTCAGTGGTAAACTGTTGGACTTCTATGCTAGAGGTCCCGAGTTCAATCCTCGTCCGGGACGACGCGCGTTGTATCCTTGGGCAAGGCACTTTATCCCGGTTGCCTACATCGGAGCACGATGACGCCATGAACTAAGGCGTACTGCACGTCGATGGTGCACGTCTTCAACCGCTGTAACCCTGCTTGAGCGGAGCTTGAACAGAGTTAGATTGCTGAGGAGCTGACAGTTGCTCGTCGGTGGTTCTCTCAGGCTTCCTCCACCCGTAAAACTGCCACGGTCGCGATTAGCCATTGTGCATAAGTATGTGACCTTAAACACCTATGAATCAAGTGTTGTATTTATACGTCCAGTCGTCTGTTTGGGCAAGTCAATCCAAAAAGTAGAATTAACCATTTGAACCATGGTGGTGTATTCCATGTTTGTTCAATGAAAGGAACTGGAAAAGTCCATTTTCATTATTTGGGGCAGCACGTTGAAAATATTGACTGGTCTACCTACACAATCGGTTTACAGCAATCCTATCACAGGAAGCGCGGTGGCGCAGTGGTAGACTGTTGGACTTCTATGCTAGAGGTCCCGAGTTCGATCCCCGCCCAGGATGGCCCGCGTTGTGTCCTTGGGCAAGCCACTTTATCCCGGTTGCCTACATGGGGGCACAATGACGCCATGTACTAAGGCGAACTGCACGTCGATGGTGTACATGCCTTCAACCGCTGTAACTCTGCTTGAGCGAAGTTTGAACAGAGTCAGTATGTTAAGGGGCTGACAGTTGCTCGCCGGTGCTCGGTGGTTCTCTCCGGGTACTCCGGCTTCCTCCACCCGTAAAACTGCCACGGTCACGATTAGCCATTGTGCATAAGTATGGGACCTTAAACACCAATAAATAAATAAATCAAGTGCTGTATTTATACGTCCATTGGTGGGTGTTTGGGCAATTCAATCCTAAAAGCGGAATACTCCGGGTGGGAAATAACATTTGATTCATGGTGGTATCTTCCAAGTTTGTTCAATGGAAGGAACTGGGAAAGTCCATATTCATTATTTGGGGTAGACCAAATAATACTTGCAACGTGCAGCAATGGGGCTGCACGTTGAAAATATTGATTGGTCTACACAATCATTTTACAGCTATCCTACTTAATGAAATTATGACGTATCAATGAAATTATGACGTATCATCTTTCTAGGCCGGAAAAAGGGTTCAAAGAATTAAACTTAAAGTAGTTTCGGAAGCGGAACCTTATTGAACTCTTCTGTCACCAGGTTCCTGTATTTATTTATTTATTTATTTATTTATTTATTTATTTATTTATTAAGGTTTAACGACACTTTAACAGCCAAGGTCATATCGTGTTGGTGACAGTTTTACGGGTGGAGGAAGACAGAGTAACCGGAGAGAACCACCGAGCAACGCCGAGCAGCTGCCAGCTCCTCAATATCGTAACTCCGCACTGCAGCACAGGCTGGGTGAGAATGGGTGAAGACATGCGCACCATCGACATGCAGTACGCCTTAGTACACGGCGTCATCGTGCCACCATGTGTACAATTGGGGTGAAGTGCCTTGCCCAAGGACACAACGCGGGAGTCCGAATCGATCGCTCAGACGGTCACCCAACCGAGGATTAACCGGGCTAGACGTTGCAAAACTTCGACGATGGAACCTCGTTGAGCTCTTCTGTAACCGGGTTCCTGTACAGGAGTCTTGATAATAGAAGAGTTCAGGAGGAGACACTTGTGAGGATATTGAAAACATCTCGACGATTTATTTATTTATTTATTTAGTTATTTATTTATTTATTGTGGTTTAACGACACCAGGTCACCTCGTGTCGCACAGTTTTACAAAATATTTTTTTACCAAACCGTTTGTTGTTGTTGTTTTTTTTTACTTTCTTTTAAAAACGATGTTTTACTATTCATTGATAACTAATATAATCAAAATGAAAGAGTCAAGCATGAGTTTTGTAAAATCACAGATTATTGTCCTGTCTGTTTATTTATCATAAAAACTACTTTATTTGTATTATTCACGTCTAGAAATCTTTTCTTATTGCACTTCATATTTTTCATTTTATTGTCATTTACTTTCTTTGTTTCATAAAATATGATCTGTTTATTTATCACAAAAAACCCAATTTATTTGTGTGATTTTTCATGTTATTGTCATAGAATTGAGAACTGTTAGATGCTACTAATTAACTGTTAGAAGTTGGCTGGATGCTACTCGTCCTTTTAGTTTTACCTAACAAGAGTCGGATAGGTGTTAGGTTGGCTGAACGCTACTATTAATTAAGGGAAGAAGGTATAGTCTGTGTCAAAGATTTTGTTGAATTTGGTTACAAACGAAAGAAAAATTCACAGGATGTGGATATTTCTTTTACTCGATATGAAATTCGACTTGTTATACCGACACAGAATATACAGAACACATAGAAGTCCACATGAATGATTTGATTGCCGATATTCAGTAAAATCGAGAGGATATAATAAAAAATACCATTAATAATATAGAAAACACATGTGTTACAAAAATTAATCTAATTTTAACAATTGCGACGCTTAATCGGAATAGTCTGTGACATTCAATTCCCATCTCTCTAACCTAGAATTGACAATTGTTAGGCGGTTATCTATGGTCCTGTACTTTCTTCGTTTTTATGTTTGTTCGTGTTTGTTTTCCCCCTGCTTCCAATTGCATGATCTTGGCTGCATTTGTTGACTGTATACCCTTCAACATCTTGACAAATGAATAAATGTTTGGATGTGCTGCTGTGCATAATTTTTTCACTTTACTGTGCCACCCTTCTGCATTATTTGTAGTGCGCGGGCCCTCGTTCTCATAATGGTTCCATCTTGAGAGAGGGATGCCCACCACCCAGTATTCCGTAACATAGTCGATGAAACGATGAACATCAGTCACAAGTTCATCTGCATCTTCAAGTGCATTTAGCCAAACATCTCCCACCTTCACGAGTGGCACTAAAGGTAACACAGCAGCAACCTCCATGAATTAAATAATATCCACCCTGTCTTTATCTAAAAACTTAACATTTATTTGCGCAGCAGTCATGATTACTGACTCATTTGGGTAATGTTAGGCTCCAGATATACTGGATAACTTCAGCAAAACCAGCAAGTGAAAGTCATTTGAGAATAGCTCTCCCGATACAGACTGCTGTGATATGCTAAAAAATAAGCAAACACTTAATTTGATTGAAGTTTACCAAACTTAACAAATGTGAGAACAAACTATAGCGTTAATTATGAAGGTGTGAAGGAAAAAAGGTTGGTTAGATGCTACTAATTAACTGTTAGAAGTTGGCTGGATGCTACACGTTTTTTAAAAAGGTTGGCTGAGTGAGACGTCACCACTTATTGGCATATCCCACTTTATTCTGAAGGTGATAAGTAAGGGATTAACTCAACCCAATAATCTGTGATTATAAACTGTCTGATAACTGGGGTGTCTGACTAATGGGGGATACTGTTGAAAATATTGATTGGTGTGCCCCATACATTCATTTAGCAGCCATCCAACTTAATAAAACTATGACGTATCATGTTCCTGGGCCGTTAAAGCCCTCTCTCGTGTTCAAAGGGTTAAATGAGTACCGGCAAACAATAATAATTAAACGCTCAAATGAATTGGGGAAAAAATTGTGAAAAGCCCCCTTCTGTATTTTTTAATAAGTTACAGGAAAATGCCAGAAGTTTGTGCAATGATGCGCATGCACAATGATACTAACATTTCGAAATTTCAGTTTGCATATGAAATTCTCATACTTAGTGTTAAATTTAACGACAACTTTAGGAAATGAAAAGGGACTAACTTTTCTGTAAATCTCTTCCAATTACGAAAATTGTCACCATGTACAAAAAAGAGAAGGCTCGCTCCGGGTGCGCCCCTCTTTGGATCCGCCCATATGTTAAATTTATTATTATAGAACTAACAACGTCCGTTGGATTAAAAATACATTTTTCTAGAATTATCTTTGTGTGTACATCTCTTAACAAGGGCCTTCATCTTTGTCACATAGTTAATAGGCTGATAACCACCTACCCCCCCCCCCCCCCCCGGCCCAAATATACGAGGTTTATAGATTTTAGCCACTCTGGTATTTGTATTTAATCTTATGCTTATTAGTTTGATCTTATACTTATTATCTCCCCCCCCCCCCCCCCCCCGCAGGGAAGGGATATAGCTAAGACCTCCGTGCGTGTGTCCGTGCGTCCGTCCGAATTCTTCGTTTATGCAATAACTTCGTTCATGTTTATGGTATGACTCTCATTTTTGGTATGTGAGTTTAGTACCACAATATCTCGATCAAGTTCTTAAGTCAGTTCTGTCGAATGTTTGTTTACCAATTATGGCCCTTTGTTTGTTTTGTGCGATTGATATTTGCGGGGGGTATGCCACGCTTGGCATTGCCTTGTTATTATTGTAATTGCCCATATTATCACGTCCAGTCGTTCTGTATATATTGCCTATTTTCTTATTGAATGGTTCTGTGAAAGGCTTTCCACTCTGCTATCCTGAAAATTGTTTATATTTGTTATGGGGAATGGCAGAAAGACAGCCCACATGGCTATGCTGTTTCCCACAGTATCTAACTATATGTGTTTACTGCTATTGTTGTAAAAAAATTATACTGCAATACATATTTCAATTCAATTCAATTCAATACATTTGTATTAATCCTTTACCTAACATGAAAAAGAGACGACACTTGCAAAATAAATTCTTGGAAAACTAATTTTTTGTCTCAAAAATATAGGTTATGACCCCTCGTTGGAACGAGCACAACGAGCTCGTTCCGACGAGGGGTCATAACCTATGTTTTTGAGACAAAAAATGAAAAAATAATGAAAATTAATTGGCAATTGTTGAAAATAGCGCTGACCGGTTTTTGCCGTTATACGTTGGGTAAAGGGTTAAGCTAAATATTTTGATTTATATACACGTTTGAAGTGAAGCAGTGCTTGTTTACTGCGGTAAACAGGTCATGTGTCTCTGGTAAAATAGGACGCAGTCACTAATGATTGGGGTGCGAGTCCTCTAAAATAGGCAACCTGGGGTATAAACGATTGACTGACCTTGACTTTATCTCCATGTTGTGGTCAGGATTAGCCATTGTGTAGAAGTATGTGACTTTAAACACCCAAAAATAAATAAATACACTTTTTAATATTCATGATTTCCAAATGATTTCCAAAATCACATTGTTTGTCATTCCACTGCGATGTGTTCATTTTAATACTGAGGTTGCAGTGAACTGAATTAAAAATTTTCCGTAATCAGTTTTGTTTTGTACATGCTCCCCGCCCCCCCCCCCCCCCCAAAAAAAAAAAAAAAAAATGGCGAAAAGTTATATCAACACGTACGCAATCACAAATACGTTGAGTTAGATTTTATCTGTTATCTGCGTACCAAGCCTACAAATACACTCCAAATCAAGTGGGTTGAACATTAAAGCAATTTAACTCAAATCACATTGGCTGAGTCACAGGTACTCGACACAAGCTGGGAAATCGAAAGAAAAATAATATAAATATGAACAAGGGACACAACTCGCTTTTCGAAAACGATAGCGACAATTAACCGATTTATTAAAAATAATTCGAGGTCCCATTGTCTATGGATGACAGATTCAAATATTAGCCGTATACCTTTATCAATTTTCAATCTCAGGTTGACATTTATTCATTTCTTGAGTTCACATTTACCGTTTACACACTTTTTAGCCGCAACTTTGAAATCTTTTCCAAGTCGATGGCGTCCATAGAAACGCGACTTGCGCAAACATTTTCCCCATTCGCCCATTAGCTTATTTTCATTGCTGATTTTCCCGGCACAAATAGTAGCCAAGGGGATGTTTTCGTGACCATCTTCGCTTCTAAGATGCCGTTAGCTTGTTTTGTTTCCGAGTGAAGGTTAAAAAATGTATAAACGGCAAATGTGATCGTCAGAAATGAATAAAAGTGGATCCGAGATTAGTAATCGATAAAGGTATACGGTTAATATTTGAATCTGCCGTCCATAGACAATGAGACCTCGAATTATTTATAAGAAATCGGATAATTGTCGCTCGTAACCCACTTTCCACTGTGCACTATCTCGTCCGACTAAATGTTTTTCGGCCTTTTATGCGACTTCTCCCAGTAATCATGAACAACCCAAGAACACCCAATGGTCGTGTAATACACCACTGTAAAGCTTATTCATTCCCCTTTCCATTGATACCGGATAATGTTGGATACGTTGTGTGAATCAAATTTCAGGGGGTTATAACGAAGATTAGTGATATCGTTTTCGAAAAGCGAGTTGTGTGCCTTGTTAATATTTATATACCATTATCAGGGACCGATCAGGACTATTTAAAATACGCTCTAGCCTCGGAGCCTATTTTTTCAATTCATGCGCCAGATTTCAATTTACGGAGTCACACTGCTGTTTGTAACACACACTGCAAGTATGTAATAGCTCTCATCATTTTCATTTAGTACACTATAGCAAACATTAATCTTCACTGTGGCTTCTGATCAAGTCTTGGCTGCCTATTTAGGCAGCCAAGACTTGATCAGAAACCACAGTGAAGATTAATGCTTGGTAATTAAGACTTGAAGTATTAACTTAAGCACTCTACAACAATGATAAATGATAATCATATATATAATATATGTAAGAGTGTCTCTCTCGATTATCCATCGAAAGAATATCAAAATATGATCTGAGAAGTTACGCGCCAACTGAGAAGCCTATTTCTGAGATTTAAGAGCCAGGTCCTGATGTTTCAGAACCAAATACGCAGTGGCGCATGCCCAGGTCGGTCCCTGCATTATGGGGGGGGGGGGGGGGGGGGGCACGTCAGCATCGATTCAAAAATGCTACTAAATATCATTTTTCCTTCGATAGACACAGAGAGTGAAAGAAATAAAAAGAAATAAAATGCTATTTTTATTGTTTATTGCCGCTCATTGTTTTAAATTAGGAACCACAATCTTAAATATAAAGAAGATTCAAGATGATATGAGAATGAATTCATACCTGCAAATTATAATGTTCAGACAGCAATATGTGAAAACTGATTTCTGGACGAAAGAACGCAGCCAGGCGTGTCATATTTTCATGATCATACAGTGGGGCAGCACTTGCACGGATGGTGGAGACCAACTTAGTTTCTATGGTAGCGAAGGAAGGCGACCAGGTCGTAATAGTTTTCGCGGAAATCGATGCCTCACGGTTTTGGAAAGACATCAAATACTGGATATGCCAGGTTCAGCGCTGAGTGCTTCTTGGTACTCTATGTTGAACTTTGGACACCGTAAATGCGTTTAACTCTTAACCTCAGGCCTGGCATTCTGAAAAATGCAGGAGGGCTAAAAATCGCCCCCCTCGCATGGCCTAGGAGAGCGATTAGCTCTCCTCAGGCTTAGAAAGCCAAAAGTGGCAAAATGAAGTTTCAATACTAGTCAATTCTGCCTCGTGTGTTTTGTACATTTTGTTTGGCGCTGTTAACAAGGTAGTCTCTGTGAGACGGCTACGCTGCCCCTCCCTCACCTCCGGGCCTCGGAAAGGCCCGGAGGTATGGGAGGAGCAGTGTGGTCGTCTTATAGAGACCACTAACATAGCAGCGATCTGATGAGGTGTGGGCTTTAGTAGGAATAGGCTGTTATGGTAATCATCATTTTCTAAGGCCAGGAGGGCTAGTTTTCGCCCTCCTTAATTTTTTTAAGGCGAGCAGTAGGCGAGCAAATAAATAGCTCTCCTGAAAATGCCAGGCCTGTAACCTGCTGATTAATTTCTAAATATCTTTCATCAAATCGTGTTATGGCTGCTGTGAAGCAGCCTTGGCGAGATTTGATGAAAAATTCATCTGCATTTAACTCAAAGAATCATTGGTAAAAAAAATCTATAAAATGTACGGATAAAATTTCCCTCTCGTCCATTTTATTCCTCGAGTGCATATACGCGCCACCTGCAATGTTTTTCCCAACAGATTATGCCTTCGTGCACTCAAGGGGCAATACACAGAAACGCCAACGGCCACATGGGGGCGGATGGCTCAGTAGGAGAGGAGCAGGCTACACGCCGAGAGGTCCACGATTCGAATCCCATCTGCGGCAACCGCGTTGTGCCCTTGGGCAAGACACTTGACCATATTGCCCATGTGGCGTTGTGCACTGAGGCGAACTGCACGACGAAAGAGGACTTGTCTCCAACCAGTGCTAACCCTGCTTGTGTGGAGTTAGTATGTTGGCGAGCTCAACAGTTCTCGCCGTTGCTCGGTAGTTCTCTTCGGGTACTCCGCCTTACTCCACCCGTAAATCTGTCCGACACGAAGTAACCCTGGATGTCGAAAGTGTCGTTAAACCCCAATAAATAAATAAATAAATAAATAAATAGTTAAACACTTGACTTAATGCGCGTGTTAGAATCAATAGTCTGATTAACTCTTTACACATACATGTCAAAATACCGAAATTTTAAGCTATGAATGTTTCCTATAATACAACTGGGAATTTAACCCATTCAATCTTGTTTGACAGAGCTCAATGAGCTCTGTCAAACAAGACAGAATTGGGTAAATTCCTTGTTGCTTTAAGGGAAATACACCCGAGTAGAAATTGGAATATTTTGCCTCAGTGTGCTGACGGTTGACTACGTCTATTCTCTGACTTCTCAGGGACAATTTTAACACAGCGTGTCACATCAGATTTCAGTTTTAGTGTGAAATGAAGTGCAAACAAAAAGATAAGCTCGCCGACTGTTAATTAATACTGTATTGTACGTCAGTCGCGAGTATTTATTGTAGACACATATTTGTGTATTTTAGTTAATTATGGGTCATGACATACTTTTGATGAAAACAGCAATCATCAAAGTGTGACTGGCTATGGAAATAATCGACCGTCGTGTTTCGTTTAAAGCAACTTGGAAGATTTGACAGTTGTGTTCTGAATGTCACCGAGTACACGTGAACATCGAATGCATTCATGTATGTGCAAGTGAAAGACACGGCTTTGTTTTTTAGCAATGATCTAACTGCGGGCAAAATGTTAATTAAAATGTGCACGTAAATGACACGGCTTCGTTTATAAACATTGATCTAGCTACGGACAAAATATTAATTAAAATTGTATTAATTAAAATATGGGCGAGGTGTGTTCTAAGGTCGTTCCACACCAAAAAATATTTTACAGCCTTGGGCTCCAAGTATGGACACAGTGGTCGAAGAGTTTACCACATTTCGACTCTAAAAATAACTTAAATTGACACCTTACGCCGGAACGCCGCAAGTGCCCTCCCTGACTACGGAGCACGGAAAGAGAGGTGGCAGACAATGCCCTTCCCAGGTTCGTCACTCATTTTTTTTCAATGATTTGTTCTCGAAGTAAAGCTAAAATACACTCCAAATCCGTTCTGGGACCTCTCAAAATAAATTCAATGGGGAGGTGGGGAGTTTGAGAGAAATTGCCCCCTCCCATCATGGGAGGGGGTACACCTCCTATCAAGCTCCCCCATCTCGGGCATTCGGTCTTCTAGACATGCATGCTTCGGCATGTCATGGCGGGACTGCTAGTGCGATTAAATGTCTCTTTCCCATGGACTGACCACCCGGCCCCGAAGTTCTTCCAGCTCCCCTGAGTATACGTTTTTGCAACTCAGATTATTTTAGGAATTAGATGACGAGTATGGATAGATGTCTTTAGATAATTAATAGTTAATAATTAAGCATTTTGCATATGTCTAGAACCAGCGAATGACGTAAAACAAAAAATTTATTAAGCCTTTACCGAACGAATCGCCCGCATCCGCCCGCGTAATATGCAAATTCAGCAGCTGAAAAAATATTATTTTTCGAAAAATGTCAACAAAACCATATCATGTGACCCCTCTTTGGAACGAGCTCGTCGAGCTCGTTCCAAAGAGGGGTCACATGATATGGTTTTGTTGGAATTTTTTGAAAAAATTTAAAAAATGATATTTAAAATAATAAATTTTGATATCGACTGCGTTGGGTAAAGGGTTAACGATGACGTAATTTTGTCGTTGTTTCAGAGTTATATACACAGAACAACCAACACCTGTGTGTGAATGGGTTAATCGATATGGCACGAATGCCAGCAAGGAACATACAAGTCATGAGTGGAGACTGACGTTATTTATAGAGCCCCGCGAAGCTTCGAGATTCGATTCGATTTCGAATCTTAAGTTGGTTTTCGGTTCATTTCGAAATCGGCTGCCTGATTCGTTTTCCTTCAAATATTTCACTGGAATTTCGCTTGGTATCAGTCTTCTTAGTCGTCTCACAAATCGTATAGCTGAGACAGAAACTGTACAAAAATGATATTGAAAATAACGACTGAGTGTAATTTCCGCTATATCGGCATAAAAAAAATCTGTACCCATGTCACCACCCACGCTAATTCCAGTTTGACTTGTCACTACCACTGCTGAAAGCAAATTTTAAGTTCCCAAGCAATATCGACAGTGAGCTCAGTGTTGCTAGCGGGTTGCCCCGTATAGTGCCCAGGACAGAATTCTCACAACCGTTTCTGTTTTTGAACAAAAATCCTTATTGGGTAATATTCCAACTACACCACAATGAAGCCATTCCACGATGATGTGGTTGGAATATTTTAATAGTTGGCACTTCAAGACATCTGTATTCGATTCGATTCGATTCGAGGTTCGATTCGATTTCGAATAATAGACTCGATTTCATTCGAGATTCAATTCGAATCGAAAATATGTGATTCGCGTGGCCCTAATTATTTACGGATGGTAATATGATCCAATATCTATAAGTTGATAGCGGTTAGATTCAATTCGAAATTCTTTGCCTGTTTCGATTCGACCGGAAATTTTCGATTTGCAGCTCTCCACGGGACCTAGTTTAAGAAAAAGATACTCTGCGACAATAATTATCCGAACAAGGAAACACACGGGAAAACGGGTAGGGTATACGCCAGTACTTGCATTTGGCTTCAATGGGCGGGCTAATGTCAGGTTTAGAAACCATTAATCGACCTTCGTATATACCACGGAGGGAGTTACATGCGAAGCAGCAGGATTGGTAAATTTCTCATACATAGCGAAAGCTCTTAGCGGAGTACAATGCAGTCTCCGTGGACTGGTTGTATTCCGTGCGTGGTCAGTGCTATCCGCGCATGCGTTTACCAGGTAATAGAAATTATCAGCAAAATTTAAAACAATGAAGCACCGGGTTGTACACAGTGCTTCGTTAATTATATTTTTGATGATTATTCCTATAATTAGTGTTTGGAATCTAATATTATTGCGTCCGTGGATATATTTCCCACACGTGGAAAGTGACCAGTCCACGGACGCCGCACTGCAGTTGTGGGTGGAATGGATATCAAACGTGCAAAGAACGATAACTGTCCTGTGGCTCAGTTATCAAGTGAGTTCACTTTTTGGGCAATACAGTTTTGTTATCAAAAGAGCGAATTTCGACCGGAGCCAGATTGGGTCGCGATTCGGACTAAATTCTCTGCACACTTTCCAAAGCACAGTACTTGAGAATCTCACATTTGGAAGATGAGATGCGCGAGAACACGGAATCTTAGATGCTATTTTCCAGGGACGCGACCATCGTTACTTCTTCCCACTTCCTTATTCCATATTCGTTATCAACCGAAAATCGGTTGATAACGAATTTCGAATAAGGCCCTGCATGGGTGTAATGTTATCTGAGATATATTATGTTCGTGAAATTTGCACATGAAGATTTGACACGTCTGCATTTTCTCCTTTTTCCAATATCAACCGGGTTATATCCAATCCTATCAAAGGCGCCTTCATTACAGTTATTTTCCAACCGCACTGTGAATAAACGGCGACGAACAGGTCTTGTAATATTCGTTCCAGATCATACCGCTGGGACAGTTGACAAGGAAGGAGTCTCCCCAATAGTCGCATTGAATGAATTGGTGCGGATCAGGTGCAGAAAAGTATAACTGTTTGGCAGCAATATGGCTTGGTGTACAAGGATTGGTTATGTTCGTCGTGATTGGCTTGTGTGTACCTGGAGTGGTTACTATCTGTCCGTTCGAGCGAACGTACACACAGGCCTTCTTATCATCTTTCCATATAAGACCAACTGGGCACGCTAAAATTTTTGGAACACCGTTTAAGCCACATTCTATAAACTTTGTCACATCCTTGGTATATGCAAAATAAACATGTCCTTGTGCTAGTTTAATAGGGTCACAAGGGTTGTTAGGGTTACTCGTTGTGATGCTTGGTGTACTCGTGCTTATAACGGGTGCTTGGGTCGTCTGTGGTATCGTGCACGATGTCGACGCAACGTTGTATTGTTCTCCCTGCGGACACTGAATTATGTACATGCGACCAAATACATCACACTGGAGAAATTTGGTATTGTCAGTAGGATGTTTGTAGTATACGTGGGTGTTTGGTTGTTTACACACATTCGGTACGTTCTTGAAAGGATCTGAAATTATAAAGAACGAGTAAACCTTTAAACACTGGTGGTATCTTCCATGCCAGTTCAGTGAAGGGATGCAGTACAGTCGCCGTGGACTGGTCACTTTCCACGCGTGGGCAATATTTCCACGGACGCAATAATATTAGATTCCAAACACTAATTACAGGAATAATCATCAAAAATGTAATTAGTGAAGCACCGGGTACAACCCGGTGCTTCATTAATTAAAATTTTCTCCCTTATTTTTACTACCTGGTAAACACATGCGTGGACATAACTGCCCATGTGTGGATTACGACCAATCCACGGCGATTGTACTGCATGGGTGAGTACATATTCAATATTTTGGGGGTGACTGGTCAATATTTTCAACGTGCAGCCCTGGCGCTGTACATTAAACATATTGATTGGTCTTCCCCACACCTGCGCTTTGCACACATCCTACTCAATGAAATTGTGACGCACATATCCCAGAACCGCGAAATTGGTCTTTCGGCTTCAAATGGTTAATAATTGAACTGGGATATGTACATCTACGTCGCACCCATTTTCTTGTATTTCTAGAAAGGTAGTGATCCAACTTACCGCGTAACTCAAATAGTGAAACCTTTGTGCAATAATTAGATGATCTTTACCAGTGCACTACGTGCATGCAGGCGCCTTAACGATACAATAAAACTATCCAGTGTTAATTAAAGTGGGAGGGTAAGGCGGAGATGGAAAAAAAATGCAGACATGAAGCTGAAAAACAAATTTGTACCACACCGGATACCCACCGCCCTCTTTGTGCAAAATATATATACAATGGCTAATCGTGACCGTGGCAGTTTTACGGGTGGCGGAAGCCGGAGTACCCGGAGAGAACCACCGAGCATCGACGAGCAACAGACAGCTCCTCAACATTCTAACTCTGTTCAATCTCCGCTCAAGCAGGGTTACAGCGATTGAAGACACGCCTTAGTACACGGCGTCATCGTGAGCCCCATGTAGGTAACCGAGATAAAGGGCGTTGCCCAAGGACACAACGCGGGTCGTCCCGGACGGGGATCTAATTTGGGACCTCTAGCATAGAAGTCCAACAGTCTACCACTGAGCCCCCGCGCTCCACACTGCAAAAAATATAGGTTCTCTTTATAACCAAAACTGGTTCTAATCTTGACCCTGAGATGGAACCAGTTCTGTTTAAACAGTATTTATTTCAAATCAAATAAATTAATAAAGATTAACATTAAATATTAACAGAATTAAACATAAATTGGGGGGGGGGGGGGGGGGGTTCAGTCGTAATTTTAGAGCTTATACGAGGTTGTCTCAAATCATTATTAAGCAAAGGAGATATGAACAGTTGGCATATCGAACCAGTTTTTGTTCTCTTCAGAACCAAAACTGGTTCGATATGCCAACTGTTCATATCTCCTTTGTTTCAAAATGTTTGGCGACTGCGTTGAATAAGCTCCAAGTTTACTGCCGAATCTACTTCAGTTCATGTAATATTCTGTTAAAATTGAATGCTAATCTTGGTACATTTATTTGATTTGAAATAAAAACTGCTTAAACAGAACTGGTTCCATCTCAGGGACAAGATTAGAACCAGTTTCGGTTCTAAAGAGAACCTAAATTTTTTGCAGTGCATCTCCAGCCCTACATTACTGAACATTGAACATAACACTATACAATGGGTGGTTTTTCACCCACAAAATCGTTTTTAATGATAAAGACCAATCCTCATCCATTTCACGTTCTCTCAACAGGTGTAAATTAGACAACACTGTATCGCTGACTTCACGAATGTCGTATTTTCTGGTTACAATACAAATATTGGAATATTAAACAAACGATACAATTAGCAGGGTAAACACTTGGGCATGGTGGCACTGTCGGTGGTGCACTTGTCTTCAACCAATGCTAAACACGCTTGTATGGAGTTAGTACATTGGGGAGTCTGGCAGTTACTCGCCTTCCTCAGTGGTTCTCTCTGGGTACTCCGGTTTCCACCACCCGCAAAACTGTCTGACACGAGGTGACCCTGGCTGTCGAAAGTGTCGTTAATTCCCAATACATAAATAGGTAAGATGATTTCTAAAGCTTTATATCGTCCATTGAGTGGAACTATGTGCCATCTGCAATGCTTTGGCATTGCAGATGACGCCTTGTTCCTCTCAAGAAATGATATATATGAGTGACACATTACAATTGATGATACTTTGCAAACTATTGTTAACTCATACCCAGAGTCGAGTGTCCTGTCATCCAAACAATATGGGAGGACATACACAGAACGACACGCGTGTGTGAATGGGGTAATCGATATGGCACGAGTGCCAGCGCGGAAGGATAGAACGAGAGGCCGCATGCTTGGGTTTTTACCCTACCGCGATGGCACAAGTGCCATATCGATTAACCCATTCACACGCGTTTGCCGTTCTGTGTTTATTACACGCCTTCATGTCTATAAAACAATTATCGGAAGGCCACTCAGCAATTCATTTGACAACTATCAACAAAAACAACACATTTCATCGCACACAAAATTTGCAAGGGGAACCTTGTGTTACTATTTCGTCCCCTGAGTTCCAATGTGTTCTTTGTGCCTACTGGCACATAGAACACATTTTAACTCATTAGACGATTTTCAGCTATTGTTAGCGATTCAAATTGTAATTGCGTCGCACGATCTGTAGAAAATTCCAGTGAAATTTCGCTTCTATTTAAAAAATAGTCCGTCAACGATTTCCGTTCCGCACATATGTGCGGAACAGATTTTCATTTTCCGCATATTTTAGTGTTGCTGCAGATGGGAATTACATAGCACAGGCGTGCAATAAATTAGACGGCATCAAAAAGATATTTCCCTGCAGTCATGTAATTAATAAAAGCTAAACTCTTAATCATAGAATTAAAAAAAAACACAACATCCAAGGGTGGGAGGCAAGAACATAAAATGGGACACTTAGGGGGGTATAGGTCGGCAAGAAAAATTCGCTTTGCGATCTTCATACTGGATTTATGGATTCACCAACAGCTTTGTTACGTCTCCCCGGGAGAAATTGTTGAAAAGTATGCCCCAATAGCACTATTTGAAGATATTTTGAGGCTCCAAAGAATGCCAATTTTTACCAAACGTGACATGTTATCTGTAATTTCATTACGTGGCTACTCATAGAGGCAGACTGACCGTAAGGTGCACCGGGAAAATGTCCTGTGCCCCCCTCCCCTATTGGCTTCACCTGGGATCCTCCAAATTGATGTAGCCCAACAACATTGGTACGTGAAATTGCGTTACCCAAAATGCAAAATGGATCGGTTTGCATGGGGAGCGCGGTGGCTCAGTGGTAGACTGTTGGACTTCTATGTTAGAGGTCCCGAGTTCGATCCCCGTCCGGGACAACCCGCGTTGTGTCCTTGGGTAAGGCATTTTATCCCGGTTGCCTACATGGGGGCACGATGACGCCGTGTACTAAGGCGAGTACTGCACGTCGATGGTTCACATTTTGCGAACTGGACGAACGCCACGTCCTTCAGCCGCTATTACCCTGCTTGAGCGGGGCTTGAACAGAATGAGCATGTTGAGGCGCTGACAATTGCTCGTCGATGCTCGGTGGTTCTCCCCGGGTACTCCGGCTTCCATCCACTCGTAAAAACAGTCACGGTCATGATTAGCTATTGTGGTATGTGACCTTAAATATCAATAAATAAATAAATTGGATTGCATGGATTCCTGGAATATCGAAACGTTCCCTATTGCAACATTGCACAGCTACTGATCTTTCAGATGCAAGGACGTGGCGTTCGTCCAGTTCGCAAAATCAAAAGTTTCTTTGAACCCCCCCCCCCCCCCCCCCCCCCCCCCCCGGTGCACGCCCCGGTAACTTTGGTTAGACCAGTCCGCTCCTGTCTCCTCTTGCAGATGGTGGAATTCAATTTTAGTGTGGACAAGGTGCTTCCAGCTCCTCTCCTCCGTGAGTACGCCACTGTAATAATGATATTATTTGATAAAAATAACTGGATACTCCTATCAATACTATAATATAAACTCTGGGCTATTTGATTCCTTTGTGTTTTGACAACCGGGAGCTGTTAAAGGTCAGTTACAATTTTCAATTGGAATCCATACAAAAAATCTCACTACTTCAAAATATTCATCAGGTCATGACGAAATAGAGTCGTTTCAAATATGCAGTCAAAGTATTTAAGCATTATTGGCTAGAACGCCCCAAAATGTGCGAAGTTGCTAGCTTGGGGCATTGTAGAATTGGAGCCATGCTATCGATGAAACTTATACGAACAGCTGATTCCATGTTAGTTGAACGTGTTGCTAATCGCAGCAGCTCCATCATGTCCATAGGGCCCTGAGAATCATCAATTTTCACATCGAATCGAATCTAGAATCAAGTCAGGTCTATCATTCGAATCGAATCGCATCTCTAATCGAATAGGGGTGCCTTGAAGATGACCCACTTGGGAAGGGGTTGTTGTAAACCTGATTTGTTCCTAAAAGTGATGGCTCAAGTTCTGTTAAAATAATATTCCAGCCATGGGCCCTCTATGTCCAGTGGTAATGTGGCGTCTCATTTCAATTTCATCTGAATAATAGCAATCAACGCGAAGTAGGATGCAGGGCAAAACATGCATCCCTCACCCACCCCCTCCACCCGCAGGAAAGCCCACCTACTTGTAATGTTTGGGTCATCAGCTGGGACCAATACAATGAAACTTTTACAATTGTAATTTCTAGAATTGTATTTTCTGCCTATGAATATGACTGACTAAAATAAATCATTAATATTTTAAAAGATATGGCAATTTGTCAACTGGCAAATTGCCACTTCTTTGAAAATGCTCACGGTTCATTTCAACCCATTTAAATTCATAACTAGAAAATCAATTCTAGAAAATACAACTGTAAAAAGGGGCGCTGTAGCCAAGTTGGTAGAGGTGCAGGCAACAAGCCGAGAGGTCCTCAGTTCGAATCCCATCTGCGGCAACCGTGCTGTATCCTTGGGCAAGACACTTCACCCCCATTGCCCACGTGGGGGCACGGTGGCGTTGTGTACTAAGGCGTACTGCACGTCGATGATGCACTTGTTTTCAACCAATGCTAACCCTGCTTGTTTGTAGTTAGTATGTTGGGGAGCTGACAGTTGCACGCCGTTGCTCGGTGGTTTCTCCGGGTACTCCGGCTTCCTCCACCCGTAAAACTGTCGTTAGCCATTGTGCAGAAATACACACTAAACACTGAAGTGTTAAAACTGGCACTTTCAAGGTGTTAAACCCATTCTAACTCTTAGGGTTTGATTTTAACACTCAAAGTGCAATGCTTTAAGCACTAAGACATTACAATCGTCAGACATCTGAAACTTGAATGGATGGCACTTCCCATGTATCTAGCATTGGTGGTTCTCCCAGAATCGTCCATAATTTGATTTGCGCTTGGTGGGTACATAATTAAAAGGACACAATGCAGATGACACGGATCAGGCTCGAGAGTTCGAGCCTGATCCGCGTCATCTGCGTTGTTTCCTTTTGAGTGTCGCGACATTACACTTGTCAAGTGGTATTATTGTAACACCTGTCAAGTTCTGGGATATCAACACTTGAACAAAGTGCTAGTTCAGCACTTAGTAAGTGTTAAATACAGTACTTCAAGTGTAGTTTAACACTTTAGTTTTTAGCGAGCGGGCCCTCTATGTCCAGTGGTAATATGGCGCCTCATTTCAATTTCATCTGGATAATATCAATCAACGCGGAGTAGAATGCAGGGCAAAACATACATCCCTCACTCCACCCCTCCATCTGCAGGAAAGCCCACCTACTTGTAATGTTTGGGTCATCAGCTGGGACCAATACAATGAAACTTTTACAATTGTAATTTCTAGAATTGTATTTTCTGCCTATTAATATGACTGACTAAAATAAATCATTAATATTTTAAACGATATGGCAATTTGTCAACTGGCAAATTGCCACTTCTTTGAAAATGTTCATGGTTCATTTCAACCCATTTAAATTCATAACTAGAAAATCAATTCTAGAAAATACAACTGTAAAAAGGGGCGTGGCCAAGTTGGTAGAGGTGCAGGCAACAAGCCGAGAGGTCCTCGGTTCGAATCCCATCTGCGGCAAACGTGTTGTATCCTTGGGCAAGACACTTCACCCCCATTGCCCACGTGGGGGCACGGTGGCGTTGTGTACTAATGCGTACTGCACGTCGATGATGCAATTGTTTTCAACCAATGCTAACCCTGCTTGTTTGTAGTTAGTATGTTGGGGAGCTGACAGTTGCACGCCGTTGCTCGGTGGTTTTCCCCGGGAACTCCGGCTTCCTCCACCCGTAAAACTGTCGTTAGCCATTGTGCAGAAATACACACTAAAAACTGAAGTGTTAAAACTGGCACTTTCAAGGTGTTAAACCCATTCTAACTCTTAGGGTTTGATTTTAACACTCAGAGTACAATGCTTTAAGCACTTAGACATTACAATCGTCAGACATCTGAAACTTGATTGGATGGCACTTCCCATGTGTCTAGCATTGGTGGTTCTCCCAGAATCGTCCATAATTTGATTTGCGCTTGGTGGGTACATAATTAAAAGGACACAACGCAGATGACGTGGATCAGGCTCGAGAGTTCGAGCCTGACCCGCGTCATCTGCGTTGTTTCCTTTTGAGTGTCGCGACATTACACTTGTCAAGTGGTATTATTGTAACACCTGTCAAGTTCTGGGATATCAACACTTGAACAAAGTGCTAGTTCAGCACTTAGTAAGTGTTAAATACAGCACTTCAAGTGTAGTTTTTAACACTTCAGTTTTTAGCGTGTATGTGATCTTAAGCATCAATAAATAAATATAAATAAATAGCAATTGTAAAAGTTTTATAGTATTGGCTGATTGGGAACAAATTTGTTTGCTTTTTTTATTTTGGCCGAAGTTGCTTACTATTTAGGTTCTGTTTGTGTTGGATTGTTGTATTTATGTATGATTAATAATGTACTTACCAATACAGTTTGCTTGAGGACTTCCGAGAGCCTGTTGCTTGACTGAAAATAGAAAAGTCATTCTTACCATCTTTTACTGTCTATCAACGGAAGGGTTGAAAGAATTGCTGACGGATATTGGGCAGGAAGAAAACCAAGACTGACGTGACAACCGTTACTTAATCCCAATTCTTTATTCGACAACCGTTACTTATTCCCAGCTCCTTATTCAACATTCGGCATCAACCGACTTTTGATTGACAACGAATGTCGAATAAGGAACTGGGAATAACTAACGATTGTCACGTCCCCAAAGCAAGAGCGTTTCTCATTTATATATTTACTGGGGTTTAACGACACTTTCGACAGCCACAATCACCTCGTGTCGGAAACATTTTCGGGTGTAGGAAGCCTGAGTACTCCGAGAGAACCAACGATCAACGGCGTCGAGTAACTGCCAGACTCCCCAACGTATAACTCCACACAAGCAGGATTAGCATTGGCTGAAGACAGGTGCACCATTGACGTGCAGTACGCCTTAGTACACAACGCCACCGTTCCCCACCAGTGAAGTGTCTTGCCCAAGGATACAACACGGTTGCCGCAGGTGGGATTCGAACCGAGGACCTCTCGGCTTGTTGCCTGCACCTCTACCTACTTGGCCACAGCGCCACCGTGCCCCTATGTGGGAAATCGTAATGAAGTGCCTTGCCCAAGAACACAACGCAGTTACCCCTAGCGGGGACCGAACCGTGAACCTTTTCGTTTGAAGTTCAGTACAGTAACCATTGAGTCACTGTGCCCCAACATTTCTCATACATATGAGTTGGTAACACCCCGGGAGTACTGAGATAGTGTATTGAAATTGAGACCTTGTGTCTGGTCATATATCTACAATTCTGAAGGACGAAGCGATATATTACCCATAGATGAGGTCGAGACATCTATACAACATCTCGGACCGCTCCCCCTCCCCCTTACTCCCGAATGAATGACAAATTTACCTTACAATATCCCTTTGGCCGACTCATCATTCAAAGAAGAAACCATTATGGGCAAGCTGATACACATTGCTGTTGCCATGTGTGATTTCACCATTTAAGGAAAACAATGTCATTGTCAATAAACTTCTTGCCGAGCGTTAAGCATATTAAATTAGTAAACTTAAATATCATAATTCCAAAGCAGTGACTTCAGTATGTGTACAAACTAAAGAAGTTGGGTTACTTCTGTGGCTGAAAATATATTTGGCAAATATTATTGCGTTATTACGAGAAAACATTGCGTTATAACAAGACACTTCGACCAACAGTTAAATGAGCTTACCGGCCGGCCTATTCACACAATACTCTTAGTAATACAGCTGACAGTAGTGGGTGGCTTTGTGACTCTCAAAGTGTTGCGAAGAGTGCTGGATGTCCTTTGAAACTTACACCAGAAGCCGAACTCTATATGACCTGTCATAAAAATGTTATGCGTTGCTACAAACTCTTTCTGCATGGTAGAATAGAAGACAGTTCAATATTTTGTGATATTTTAAGTTTAAAATCCGCGTTTCTACATTTCGTTTTACGAATGATTATGCGCACTTGATTTACATCACTCAAGTGCGGGTGCATGCACAGAGCACACCTAAAAACGCCTAAAGAAGATCGCGGTGGTACACATGTTCATCACCAATTGCTTCAGGAATTCAAACACACACTTTGGTTATTCAGTGTGCTGGTACCACGTCCAATGGTTCAGATAAACTTCTTTCCCTTTTATTACACAACTGTTCCATGGAATCCCCATCTACAGCAACACTAAACCATGCGGAAAATGAAACAATCGTTGACAAACTATTTTTTTGAAGAAGCGAAATTTCACTGGAATTTTGTACAAATCGTGCACAACAATTACAATTTCAATCGCCAGTGATAGCTAACAATCGTCCCATGAGTTTCATGTGTTCTATGTGCCAGTCGGCACATAGAACACATTGGAACACAGGGGACGAAACAGTAACATGGGTTCCCCTCGCAAATTTGGTTGGCGATAAAAGGTGTTTTTTTTGTGAATAGTTGTCAAATGAATTGCTGAGTGTCCTTTGAAAAGCTGTTTTTATAGACGTTAAGGCGTGTAATAAACACAGAACGACACGCGTTTGTGAATGGGTTAATCGATATGGCACTTGTGCCATCGCCTCTCGTTCTATCCTTCCGCGCAAGCACTCATTCCATATCGACTAACCCATTCACACACGTGTTTCGTTCTGACTTCATATGTTTCGATTTTTCATAAATTGGATTTGGGTTTTGTGTGTCGAATATTCTTACAAATGAATCACACCTTGACCCTTGCAAATGTATAATACAGATAATTTTTTCTTCTTTGAGGACAAACGTATGCTAGGAGACTATGAATGCCACTTCCGTTTGACGCCGTTGCCTTCCGTTTTTCAGTTTAACCCTTTACCCAACGAATCACCCGCATCCGCCCGTGTAATATGCAAATTCAGCAGCTGAAAAAATTATATTTTTCGAAAAATTTCAACGCAACCATATCATGTGACCCCTCTTTGGAACGAGCTCGTCGAGCTCGTTCCAAAGAGGGGTCACATGATATGGTTTTGGTGACATTTTTTGAAAAAATTAAAAAAAATATTTTTAAAATAATAAATTTTGAAATCATGTGCGTTGGGTAAAGGGTTAAGATGATTCAGTTCAAAATGAACAAGCATCACTATTTACTGAACGTCTTTCACGGCAAACAAAGACGACCTGAATTTGTGTGAAAACCAACATTTTAATCTTTCTGTTTTGGACTTCCATCTCACCCCACACACACTGATTCATCATTTATAAATGCTAAAGTTTTAAGGAATATATACTTAAAAGAAAGGTGTAAAGACTTTTAATCATAAGATGCAGTTCGCCGAGCAAAAAAAAAGCTAACAAGACACAACAACGAAAATCCAACGCTCTTTCGCTGGCAGTGCGATGAAAGTGCGTAAATTTGCGTTAACGCCAATTTTATTTAACTTTCTGTTATGTAGTTGCATACCTTCAAAATAAATATGACTCCTAAAAGGATAATGTTAACCCTTTTACTCATCTGTTATGTTTATTCCACAAAACAGAACGCGAAGTTAAAAATGTGAAGATAAAATAGGCGTGTAGCAATCAAACGCGGGGATTTTATGGACTGATATACTACTTTTGTAGATAATTGGCAAAATTTAATAGATTTGTTTAAAAGTAAATGCTGGGACGACGACGTAGACCTCAGAACGTATTTATTTGCATTACTATACGTTTTCACAGCTTTAACAGCCTGGTAGCTGCTGAAATAAAGGGTTTTTTCCTAAAATTGTCCATTTTATCGTACATGCCTCCAAATATAAGAGCATCCCCCAAATTGGAGTTAACTTGTTTTTTTTATACTTCATGGCATTCCAATACACAAAGAAACACATTTAAAAAAAAAAATTAAGAGGAAAGGCACATAACAACACAAAATGGCGTACACACTTGTTCAACCCAAAAGGTTATTTTGACACCTTACATACTACTTCTTCATACATTTTGCAAACAATAATACTGTTTTAGCTAAAATTTAATATTGGTCCTTTTTTGAACTACAAAAATATAGTTTAATATCGTGAGTTGAAGTTATTTAAGTAAGGATTGGTTATAAATTTAACAACCTAAAGTTAAATAAGTGCCCCAAAATGTATGTTCATCCTTAAGAATTCGATGTTAGCATTATTTTTCTTATTCGTTTTGCTCTTAGGAACACAAACATGTCGGTCGACAAATGTTTAGGGGGGTGCACGTAAACCCCATTCAGCCTACGGTCTTCTGGTTTTCTAGTAGGGGAGGGGTGGCCAAAACCATAAATGTTTCGACAGATCTTGGCGATGCAAAGATAGGAGATACATGTATTAGGAAGAGATCCCTTCCGCACTAACGGGAAATCTGTATCTAAAGGAGTTGCCCTTTCAATTGACTACAAGGTGGCTTTTTTCTAATAGTGTGAAAGTACCACAGTGCGAGCCAAATTCGACAAGGAATTTGCAACAAAATCATTAGTCGCCCCCTCCCCAAACCCTACCCCCACCCCATTTATATATATGCCGTTTTGGAAATGAAGTTAATACAACATTCCGCGGACATGTGTTGTGTGGTTGTTGTCATTATTGTTTTGTATTTTTGTAAAATAATGTATAATTTACAAAAAAACTCAAAACTCAAAACTGAAACTATTATTATTGTCGATGGGTATCTGGGTGGGATGGGGAAATCTCACCCGAGGGGCAAGATATTTCAGCCAGACACGAGGCAAGCCTCGTGTCTGGCTCAAATATCTTGCCCCGAGGGCGAGATTTACCCGTCCCACCCAGATACTCATCTGGGATGATTTCGTTTGGCGGCTTGCCTCGTGTTTATGCATGGTTTGGCGGCTTGCCTCGTGTCTGGCTCAAATATCTTGCCCCGAGGGCGAGACTTACCCGTCCCACCCAGATACTCATCTGGGATGATTTTTCTCCTACAATTTTAGGGGGCGACGCCATTAATAATAATTAATAATAAAATACCATATTTTCCAGGAAATAAATATTTCTTAGTGCGTTCAATCTAGGTGAAAACCAATAAGTTATTCGGAAAGCTTGTCGAGAAGTGTGGACTGTGGTATATACCAAACCAAAGGTATATACTTCAAAACACGCAGACTAACACCGCGTGTTGAGCATTAATGCACTGAAGCGACCTGAAATGAAATCGACATGCCTGCTCACGTCAATTCCAGACTTGGACTTCAGTTTGACAGTTCGCAATGATATCAGATGTATATTTTTCTCCGATAAACTGATAGAGCAGTTTGAGGTGTGCTGAAGTTTTTCTTTGCGCCAGTAAATGGACGAACTTCCCAAGGTGTACACACGAATAAACAGTTCAATTATTTATTGAAGATACAAACAAAGCTTCGATGAGATGAGAAAACTGACGAACAGAATTACAATAATAAAAACAACGAGAGGACACTTGATAAGTCAGTTGGGAACAACCGGAGTACTCGAGTAAAGTCTGTGGGGTTGAGTGTATGCGATAACAACACTGGCGTTGAGTCTTCTGGTTTCGATTTTCGTCTATAAACTTAGTCGTAGTTACGGAAGCAAAACGGCCTTCCATTTTGTTTGTTTATGCATGGTCAGACGTGATTTGCGATTATTAAATAGTCCCGGTACCAATTAAATATGCAAATAGGTTGGTCACATGGGTGGGGTGAGATAGCTGCCATGTGGGTGGGGTGAGACAGGCATATCCCTCCCAGCTGTCCCACACGACTTTATATATATTTCAGTACATTAGTGGTGGGATAAGACCAGTGTCGTACTGTTTCTGTTCAGGATTGAAACCATTGATTTTTCATAAAAAATTCTCTTTGCACCACTACTAATTGAAAATTGTCGAACATATTGTGACAGTGTTTCTGTGGGGTCAAAAACGACGAGGCCGTTTCCAAGGTGAAAACACAAGACCATCTCAATTACCATGGCTCGCAAATGAGAGTACTATTATGGAATGTGCCCAGAACCCAGTTCTCTCACACGAGAGGCGTGTTAAACTGTATCAACAGGTGGCCTTGTCATTCTTGGGAGTTTGTATCAGTTAGCCGCTCTCGCGGAATAAAGTCATCTCTCAGTGTACTTTCTTGGCTACCATATTAGCAAACCTTGAGCTCTCTCCTGCAAAAGAACTAGGAAATACTACGTCTTCCGGTGGGCAATATTTATACCACCCACTTGAAAAGTGGGCGGTATATAGCATTCATGGTGTCCGTACTTCCGTACTTACGTACGTCCGTACTTCCGTACGTCCGTACGTCCGTGACGCTTCGGGGGTACACATCTGCTATCCGCTACTCCTCTTAAACCAGTGGGTGGATTTCATTGAAACTTACAGGCATTCTTTTCTATACATTATAGATGTGCACCTCCTATTTTGCTTTCAGGTATTTTTATTTTTTACTCTTTCCCAAAGGGCGAAATGAACTTAGCCAAATTGTTGTTATGCTTTAGGGGGGTACACTCCTGCTATCCGCTACTCGTCTTATACCAGTGGGCAAATTTCATTGAAACTCTCAGACATTCTTTTATATACAT
Organism: Pictodentalium vernedei; assembly: GCA_031216915.1. Classification (NCBI taxonomy): domain Eukaryota; kingdom Metazoa; phylum Mollusca; class Scaphopoda; order Dentaliida; family Dentaliidae; genus Pictodentalium; species Pictodentalium vernedei. Next base: position 106,126,800 of record CM062296.1, on the reverse strand, counting down.
TATAGATGTGCACCTTCTATTCTGCTTTCAGGTATTTTTTTTTTTTTTTTGGGGGGGGGGGGGGGGGGGGGTTGTCAGTGTTTGTGCTCTCTACATTAAACACACTTTTACTGTTGTAAAATGTTTCTTGGTGGGAGTGGGTGGTATCATTTAGTGAGCAGTGCTCACAGTTTTTCTAGTTTTCAGCTGTGTGCAGCTGCAAAACATTGCTCTCGGTAAGACAGAGTAATACTTCTGCAATTTCTCTGCGCGTCCCTAGGAAACTTTAGCCACTACCAAATCAAACAGCAGTCTTTAGAGGAAACTACGTAATATGGAAAAAGTTGGTTTAAACAATGAAATCGACAAACGAACCTTCTGCCTTCGTAGCAGAAACCCTGGGGTTCATCTCAGCACACTGAAAGGAAGCGGCCTCCGTTTCATCCTTCACCCAGCACGACCAGAAGACGATACTTGCAGCATTTTAATTTTTGTCTCGAAAACATAGATTATTGATCTTCATTGGAACGAACTCAATATGATCATTCCAATTGGGGTCAAAAGCTACGTTTTCTACGCAAAAATTCAACAATTTATAAAATTTGCAAGGCAGTTTTGGTGAATAGATCTGGCCGGTAATGACTGAATGGTGATGTTGAATATTTGTTTAAATGATGCTAGCAAGACGTTATCTCCTTGACTATAATTGACATTTGGCGATTAATTATGTGTGGGTGTGCCTTTCTGACAGAATCT